>JAPDSC010098246.1:12637-32643 GCA_026290005.1 Latrodectus geometricus | reverse complement strand
ATATATATATATATAAATTCACTAGTGAAGAAAAAAGTCAGTCACTGAGTAGAAGTTTAAATAATCATTGTTAAAATATGGAGAAGAAAACAAATATTTTGCTAGCAAATTTGCACATGTTTCTATAATCATTAATAAATAAATGATTAAAATAATAGTTAGATTTTAGAGATTAAAACTATATGTCATGAAATTCGTACTTTCAAATAGTTTAATTTCTATACCAAATAGATAAGTTTCTATACCACTTTCAAATAGAATCAGATTTAATATACTAAAAATAAAAACTTTTCAATACGTATTTGTATTACCGTACCAGTTTTAAAAATTATACTATGTAATAGATTTTTCCCTAAAGTTATTTTTCCTCTAATACGTTTACGTAAAATATATTTTAAAAGTTTATTTGTAAAGATAAAATTAAATGCTAATTGAATTTATTACATCTTTTCATATAATTATTTAGTTCTGAACATCTTTTTAAGTCATTTAAGAAAAATGCCTTAATTTTTTTTTTTTTAAATTATAATGTTTTCAAAAGATTTTGCTTTGTTACGAAAACTCTTAAAGGAATTTAAACAGTTATCAGATTTTCCTTAAGAGTCAGACTGATAAATACTTATTTTATACACCCAAAAAAATTATCTATTTGTGCATTAAGCTAATGTTGTAATAATTTTATTTTTATTATTATAGTGATATTAAACAATATATACTTAGCGCAAGCTTTGAATTATAGTTATTAGGTTTTTCGTAATAATTAAAAGTAACAAGTTAATAAAGATGGCAACAAAATTAAATACATTTTAATGGACGTGATAAAATTCTTAATAATTTTATTTCCTATAATGCAAAATCAAAAATAGTTTATAGGGCAATAAATAAACTTTATTTGATAAATCAAAAAATTAATTAAATACTTTTCCTAAACATAATACTTCTTATATTCCATTGTTCATTGACCTATTTGAGATTTTAAATGATTTGGTATAGTAATATATAAATATAAAAACTCGTCAAGAATAAAACTTTTAGCGAAAATTGGGGTTATTAAATAATATTTTCTTATTCCAAGTAATTTAAACAGGATAGATATAATTTATTCATTACAGTACATGCATATTAGTTTATTATAAGTATTAAATAATATTATTGACCCAATAAATTACGATGGAATTTAATTTTTTATTTATTATTTTGAAAAATTTAACATTTTCTTTTCCATAAAATTGAGCATTTTTTAATGGAGAACTTAGCCTATTTTTTTAAAATTAAGCTTCCGCTTAAGTTTTAAATTGTTCTATTTTTTGGATATGATAATGTTAAATTTTTTTTTTAAACTTTTTGCAATAATATTCTCCTAATTATTTTTCGATAGGTTGTTTCTTTATTAACTTTTAAATATATTTCTTCCAAGTAGAGAAATTAAGATTAAATGTGATTTACGTGTTACTTTCTTTAACACGTTAATTACATTTTCGGTTATTAGAGTGAGCATAAAAATGTCACTAAAATAAAAAATAAAAATAAATATTGGATTTCTATATCTATTTATTAAAAAATATCAGCTAAATAACTACTCGATATATTTCAAATCGTTCCTTATTTTATTTTTTTAAATAACAGAAATTATTTTTTACAAATATTTTATAATTTTATATTAAAAAAACAATTTTCGTGTATAAAAGTGAAATTTCTTGTAGTATTTTTATTGAAATAGAAAGATTATACATATAAATATCGCTATTGTTTGATTACATTATTAGAATTTCAAACTTTTTCCTTATTTAAATAATTAATATATATTTTTAAATAATTTCTTTTAAAATGAGTTTTTTTTTTATTTTTAAATAGAAGCTTCTTTATTTTTCATTCTTATAGAATAATTAGCGTAAGCCAACTCAGTTGATGGGAATTCAGGCTTTCCGCTAATTATTTTATAACAAAGAGACATAAAACTATTAAAAAAGACCTGTACATCTATTTTATGAATCGGAAAATATCAGGAATAACATTTTATCCTATTTGTGTTTAAGGAAAAAGTTTTTTATCCCTACTGAAGGAAAAAATGTTAACTTTATTATTTATTTTTTTAAAAAAAATTTGGAAATAAAGGAAAATTAAGAAAAAGGAAGGAAAGAGAAAATCATTTAAGTATGAGAAAGTTGTTTTATATTTAAAAAATTTATCTCTTTTATATATATAACTTTTTTTTCTATTTCTGATTTATTTTAGAGTTAAAATCTTGATTTCAAGATGATGTGAAAATTTTACATGTAATTAATTAACTTAATGCAAGTAATTTATTTAACACAGCTGAAATTTATATTATTTCCGTTAAACTACTATTCAAAAGTAGGTCAGCATGTCATTAAAGTAATACTGAGTACATTTTCATCTTAATTGTTCATTAGTTTATCATTTTACAGTAATCAAATGCATATTACGAAATTTTCTTTTTGCATGCTTAGAGCTATTTTTAACAAATGGCGGACCATTTCTTCTGTAACTTATTAAATATAGAAATTAAAGGCTCAAAAATATAGTTCAAAACTTTAATCATAAGCAACTGATTATTTTACGATCTTATATATTTTTTTAATATATCGTCCTAAAAATAAACATTTTTCATTTTTTTAAAAAACAAAATCCAAGATCAAACATTTTTTTTTTTTATTTTAGCATAATCTTTTTGAAAATTACTTTTTATTTTAATTCGTTTACATCATAATGCAACTTTATTTTCTTTCAAAAGTTTAGAAATACATATACTACTGAGAAAAGGAATTGATCGAAATATCCGTTCTAATATTTGAATTAATTTTTTTTTTTTTTATAAAAAATCAACAGTCTACAGAAATATCAAATATTTTATTTTATAAAATAAATTTCATAATTATTTTCATCAATTTTTGCAAAAATTATGTATAATTTATCTCTTATTTTTAATTTTACACCTTAAACTTCTGTTAATTCCAATACTCAATCAGCTTAAAAAGTTCTCTTTTAAAGAAAACATACATTTTCCTTTTGGAAAAACTTACAATGATAGAAAAATTACTGGTAATTTGCAGCATGTAAAAAAATTAAATAGAAAAGAAAACCCTGAACTTTGATACAATTCTTCATCTACAAAATAATTTTTTAATTAAATGTTTATACATAATTAACGTAATAATATATATTTTGAATACAATTTGTAGATGAAGACATTTTTTTAACTTAAATAAAAACTTATGATTTTGTTTTCAATGCGACTTGCAATATCTTTGCTCATATAAATAAAAAAATATTTAAAAAAAAATTCATCAACTAAAATGAGCGCGAGGAAGCAACAACAATAAAAGAAACGTTTAAATTTGCATTTTGATTCAGATAAATTTATGATAATTTCACTCTCCCCAAAACAATCATACTTTATATTTTTATTTAGTTGAAACCAATTTTAAAATTATTTTGAAAATTATAGAAATTTGATTAAGCTTAATCGAATTCTTTGAAAACAAAAAGAAAACATGTATTATTAGTTTTCCCATTTCATATTATTTTAAAAACATTCCATATGAAATTTTAAAAAGATTTTATACATTTGATATCTGCTTATTAAACTTTTTTCATGTGTCCCTTTTTTATTTCCAAAATCTTCTAAATATGCATCTTTTAAGTTCTATCGAAATCGCTAACTGCAGTAAAATGAAGTTTGAAAATGTAAAAACAACAAAATGTACTTATACACTCTAGGATATTAAAATTATGTTTTCTCTTTTTCACTAAAGTTAATAAGAATAGAAGCTATTTTAAAACTTTTCACATTCACATTTATTTTTAATTTTATATGTTGTATAAAGGCGTGTGTGAACAATCTTTAACATTCTAATATATTTATTGAAAAATTAGCATGAATTTTTTTCATTCGATTTATGTATCTGAGTAATTAAATAAAGCAAAATGTTATATGATATATATTTATATGTTAAATAAAATGAAAAAGTAACGTTCAAGAATATAACATGTTATTATTAAGAAAATGTATAAAAGTATTTGGAAGCAATATAATCGCAAATATATAGAAGTAAAGTTCCAATATAACTAATCTTTTTACGTATAGTTCGATCCTCCATATGTGTACTTTTTTACTTTAAGAAAATAAATAAATATAAGTATTTTATGCAAACAAATTTTAATGCAAATGACTTCGTTTCCTGTCTGCTAAAATTCCGTCTAGAAATAACTTAATTTTCCATCTGAACTTTCGAACATGAAATAAAGAAAATATTTCAATTCGTAAATAGTAAGGCACAGTTGATTCACGATATTATTTCGGACATAACTCAAAATATTTGAGAATATGACACAAGAAGCAGAAATTTTACGATTTCTTCTTACAAAATTTCATTACTATGAAGTATTTTCTATCTAAATAAATATATATATTCATGACAAATAGAAATGATTAATTTTTTTGTTTGCAAATATTTTGACTAAAAATAGCTTAATTTCCCATCTGACACTTCGAAAATGTAATAAAAAAGGAGGATCTCAACCTTTAAATAGCATACTTTGAAGAATGCTTCAGTGTTGTAAGTTTTGAATAACAGTCTTTTAGTAAACTTTATAAATTAAACTGTCGAAACACGTTGGGACACTTCGGATTACTTATAAAACCCAATGCATGCATTCATTCACTCAATTCATCATTAAACACATAAATATTATGCTGCTTATCGGAAGAGGAATATTCTATTACCTGTATGCATGTCTGTAGAAATGTGAGCTAAGGCCGCACAAGGACTCTATTGTTAAATGACAAAAATCGTCCACCAAGGCTTTTCCCAATAGATTTCAGACCCAATCGTGTGCAGAGGATAAGAATGCATAATTGAATAAAATGCATAGAGAAAATCCCGCATTTCTGCCTGAAAAATCGTTCGCAGTGGTGTTGGGAAGGAAGGCATTGGACAGCTGATATCGAAAATGAGTAGTGCAGTTGGATGAATCATGTGCACCCTATTTTGTACAGATGAAAGACATGTGATGGCAGCAAGGGTCTAGTGGGAGTATCATGATATGAAGCATGTTCTGATGGCCGGGAATCGGTGTCCAGGTGCCCCTCAAAAATAAACAAACAGCTATGAGCTACTTAGATATATTGGCAAATCAAGTGCACCTTGTAGTGTTGCATTTTTATTCTGATGGTGACGGATTCTTCGTGGATGACAATGTAACTGTACATCGCTTCAGAAGTGCTTAAAATTATTTCGCTGAACATCAGTTTAATTTTGAACACATTCCCTAGCCACCATAGAGACCGAATTTTAACCTCATAGAAAAGGTGTGAGATATGGTTGAAAAACACTTTGCACAGCACTCTACCCTTCCATCCAATTTACAAGATTTATAAAACTGTATTGATAATGACTTTGAACATATATGCATTCCAGAAATATGTAATTCGATTTCCAAAGGAATAAGAGCTATTATCCATCTAATATTTGATACAATAAATATTGTTCATGGGTTTCAAATTCAGTGGTCAGTGTGTGTGTAGTTTAATATTTATTCTGGTCTTCATAAAAAGAATATTACATGGATACTTAATGAATATTAAAACTGTTCAGTTTCTTTTTATAAATAATTAAAGTTCATGTTCAGTAAAGACAAATTATCTTACCTAAATTTTATTAATGTTTGGTCACAAGTGAAACTGGTATTGTATTTTCCTATATTATATTAAATCTAAGACATAGTTTTATCTTGAATTGATTACAGATTTTTTTCAATTAAAAAAGAAAATTTTCAATATAAATTATTCAGAAATTTTTAACATTTTCCTCATAAACAATATTTTTCAACATTTCGCTATTCTATATGTACCATCAAATTAGTTTCCTTATCAGAAGATTTTGAATGTAAAGGAGTATCGTTGATGAAGAATATGTGGGTGTTGGAAACAGAATAAAATTCATGAATGAGGATTCATCAGTTTTCCTGTTCCTTAATATCGAAAAACAAGTGCAAGGATCCCACGAATCAAGCTGTCTTTAAAATATTTTTTTTCACTGAGCGAAAAATCCTTAAAATTTTATCTTTTGCTGTCATAAATTTTAATTTGATTTAAATAAGTGCAATTGTTTGTCTAATAATTAATCATTTTGTTTAATGTATGTTTTATGAAACTCATACAAACTAAATTATAATTTTTTTAAAAAATTTCATTAATTACAGTGAAATGCTTTTGAAACTTAATTTTTAGTATTTAAATAATGGTGTCATCTGAGACAACTATTAAATCTCATTTGTTTTAATAATGCAAGTTTTCCTTATATTAAATAAAAAAATATATATTATTCTAATTCAAAATTATTTCTCTAAAAGTATTCATATAAATTTTATAAATAAATAATGTTGGTATTTTCAAGTGATATTTGTTGCTTTTACAAAATGTATTTAATAGATCAAAACAAAATGGATTTAATATAAATTAAAATAAACACGCAAATATGAATATACAATAATTAAAATTTTATTTCAATGAACATTAGAATATATTAATAGTAGAATCACTTATACAAATAACTGCTTAAAATTAAGCAACAAACGTATCAACTCTTTGAATTTTCTTTATAGATGTTAATTGTAATAAATATTTTTCGATAGAAATTAAAAAAAAAATTTAATCTTCGAATGCATTTGAAGTCTCAGTATTAAATGGGGGGAAATGCTACTCGATATGAAATCCGAAACATTTCGAAATTCGAAATCAAATTTAAGAAAACATAGTTTATATAAAAAAAAAATTGTAATTCTGTATATTGGGACACGATATCGAATATGGAAAAATATTCGATTTCTTTGTCCCAATATATATAGAATTACAATTATTTTATATAAACTATGTTTTCTACAAATTTGATTTCGATTTTCGAAATATTTTTCTTCGTAAAAAACGTGTTTGATAGTGTGATAGTACTACGACATTCAAATTTATTCAAGGTTTACTAATATTGCAGAAGAGAGTATAAAAACAAAGAAAAAAGAGTTTTCTTTCTAATAAACGCATCTTTTTAATTTTCAAAAACAACTTAAAATGTCAATTCAACTACTTATCAATCTCAGAAAAAATTAGATTTTAAAAATCAGTTCAAATTAAATACTGTTGAATTGTAGTATTTAAATAAATAAGTTTGTAACATATGATTCTAATTTATATATATTTTAACAAGGCTTTTAATTTTGATCAAAACTTATTAGCAAAATTCAAGACTAAAAATATCTGGAATAGGATTATAATAACTCGTACTCATCTATCACGTCATTTACAATAGACGCTTGTTTTTATAAACCTCTAATTTATATAAACACGCACGTTTTTACGAACTAGTGGCTAGTCCCTACCCTGGATCAGTAGACACAATGATAATTTAAACTTTCACTTACGAACTAAGACTTTTTTTTAAAAAAAACTATTTTTTTGTGAATTTCCGTTAATGCAAATAGTTTACTTTTTATTTTTTTTATATTTATAGTCTGATACTTTTTTAATTTGTCATTTGATTTTTATATAACGCCTAAGAATTTTGATTCATTCTTAAATATCGAAGCAACACGTTCAGGCATTATAGACATTGTGGAAACTATAATCAAAGACACATGGGTATCAGACATTTGATGGGAAAGAATTGTGGTGCCGAATTCGATTTCTAATCTCCCCGTATGTAAGAACATAGAAAGGGGGAAAAAAACTCTACTTTTTATATGTTAGAACAAAGAATCCCTTAGTTGCCTAAAATTTTTATCGAGAATTTTTCGAATATAGATTCACACGTGTGATATGTACGATAGAAATATAGGATGATAAAAGTATTGAGTAAAATAAGGAAGCAGAATGAATAACAGCTTACAGGTATCAAATAAGAGAATGATGTAGAGCAAAGACAAAACAAGTAGCTGAGTGGGTAACAGGATTAAAGTATTTTTTTGAAAAAAAAAATAGCGAAATGCTTTTATATACATTAAAAAAATGGAATAATATGTGTTAAAAAATGTAGTTTTTAACTAGAAAAAGATAAATGAATATCTAATTCTCATTAATGTGAAAGTAGGTGTTGTTTTTAGGTATGAATATTATATTCTTGCTTTTTATTTTGACTTTTAAATAATTTTTTCTAATATAGTATTTTATTTATTAAGAAAAAGTAGCTTGGTAAAAAAAATCAGATCTTAATTATCTAATGCATTATTTTTCTATTTTACGAACTGTTTTATTGGTGCCTACGAGTTCGTAAAAACGAGCTTCAACTATATATTGTATCCTTCGAATAAGTTTTCTTCACTTACCTTAACATAGAAAAGAGAAATAATTAGTATTCTGTAACATCTGAATCACTAAAATTTAATCATATGTGAATAAGTTTTCTTCTTAGGAGAACGCATCTATTTTTTCTGAAATGATAAGAATTTTTTTTTTTTTTTTATGTTCAATTAGAATTTTCGTTGGAACTATGATTAGCTTTTCACTTTGAGTCCTTAATTTTGCTAAGACAGTGAAATTACCCAAATTTCTTATATGATCATTAAGACATACAATATGCATTAAAAATATAAATTAAGAAATACATTATGACTTAATTACTTAACTATTACGCATGCTCAAAACTATTTTCTCTTGAGACAAATTACATCCAAGTCTAGGATATCAAATGCGTACAGAAACCTTACCCCAGAAGATTTTTTTTTTATTAAATTAATATGAAAGAGAACTTTTCTCTTAAAATGATTAGGGATTCCTGTATCTCGAATGCAGATTTTTGTATTTCCAAGATTTTTTTTTTTTTTTGGGATTATTTTTATTTTCTACATTTCTTTATTTAAAATATTCTTCTTATATTTAACTTTTCCTAAATAAACAACTACATCCTTCATTGAAATGAATCTGTGAGATTTATAACATATATTAATACTAGAAATCTATGAAAACTAAATCCTCTAAAACTTTTGAATAATTGCATATCCTATATTAGAACTAATTAACGTTAGGTATTAACTTAGAACTTTTCATAAGAAATAATATATTTCCTCCGAATTTAAATAAATTTATGTTATCCAAAAATTTTAGCTTATCCTGCAACTATATCAAGTTTATATATTTATAATGGTCTTATATTTAAATTAGAAATAAATATCAATCAAACTAGTTCTAGTGTCTAAAAAAATTAATATAAAGGAGCAAATTAAATGAAATCTGTTGAAAAAATTTATTAATTCCGATTACTTAAAGTGGTAAAGTAGAAACAAAAGCAATAAGGCTAAATACATTATAAAATGTTAAAAATATCTAAAAAATTTACTTATTTTGAAAAAAGAAAAATCGTAGTAAATAATCTCACGATATCAAAATAAAATAACCTAGTTTTTCGTTACATCGATAACACTCACGATGCAACTATTATCTAACTGTATTCTTATTATCTATTTATCCTACCAACGTTTTTACGCGAGTTTTGGTTGAATCCCGTGTTATCTTTCATAAAACATACCATCTGTGACCCAAAGAAGAGAAGCCGATAATATTGTGTCAACATCCTTGTAAACACTGAATTCGAGAGCGTTAGACACTTAAGAGTGTCAAGATAGTAACAGAGGACGACTACTTTCAATATTTGTCGTGTAAACTGAAAGTGACAAGTGTAACATCAATCTCCTCCTCTCAAAACGCGTTTCTGAAGTTGACAGATAACAATGAGGTAAGTACTCGTGGAAATTTGAAGACTTAACCCACTCCTTGTAAAAATACACAAATGCTCAGGTTTTAACACTTGAAATATTGATAAAAAAGTTTCAAAGCTATTTTACTAAAATGACTGTAAGATTTTTATAAGTATAATTTGTAGCATTTTGTAATAAATTAAAGCTAATTAAGTTCTTATTAAAGAACTAAAAATTAAAAAAATAAACGTTAATTAGTTTTAAAAGCTACTAAATAAAAAGGAATGGGAGTAAATATTTGATCTAGATTAGTTAGTTAAACGAATAGAACAGTAATTTATAACCATTGTGCCGCGACACTTTTGTGTGCCTTCAAATTTTAGAAATATATGCATTAAAAATTATGCTTAACAAATAGAACAGTGATTTACAACCATTGTGCCGCGTCACTTTTGTGTGCCTTCAAATTTTAGAAATATATGCTTTAAAAATTATGCTTAACAAATAGAACAGTGATTTACAACCATTGTGCCGCGACACTTTAGTGTACTGTCAAATTTAAGAAAAGTATGCAGTAAAAATTATGCTTAACAAATAGAACAGTGATTTACAATCATTGTGCCGCGACACTTTAGTGTGCCGTTAAATTTTTAGAAATGTATACAGTAAAATTTATGCGTTTTTTATTACGAATGAAGTTTGTTTAAATCAAGAAAAGTACACTGTAAAAAAAGACTTGTTTTTACAGTTAAATATCATATTTTTTCATAGTTAAAAACTGTTTTTATTTTCGATAACTGTGTAGTTGCATAAAGTGAAAGCCCTATGGGAAGATATTTCAAGTATTCCTAGTACTTACAATAACAATTTTCTAAATTTTATTTTCTTCAGTTACTATTTTCAGTATTAATCAACATAAAAACGAAAAAAAAGATCGAAAATTTCAATTGTAGAAAACGATATAAGAATAGCATTGTTATTTTTACAACCAAATATAAATGAACTTATCCAAAAACGTCAAGCTCAAATTTGTCATTAAAAGTATTGTTACCATTAAATTGTAATTAATTCCTTAACATATTGTTGTTTCGGTAGTACATATTATATTATTTTATTTTAGACTCAAAATATTTATCATTAACTATTTTACACAGTGCACATTATTAGTAATAAACACTTCTAAACTTATCTTTTTCCTTGTGTGCAATTTTTCTTATCTTTTTCTTTGTGTGTTAATTCCGAAAAATCGTTGAAAGGGGGAAGAGACAAAAAAAAAAAAAAAAAAAAAAAAAAAAAGGTTGTGAACCGCTGACATATAGTATTAAAAGCAAACAGAAAATATTACTGATTTTTTAAAATTATAAATTACATTTGCTTGCACAGTTTATATATAATATGTTTTTTTATTGCATTAAAAATATATTCTTAATCAGAATTTGCTAGTTGCATGCATGTAAGCTGTACAAAATTTTATTACTTACAAGTAAATTTTGAATACCAAACATCAAATTTCAACGGTCTAGACTTCTAATCTTTTTAAATCGTGTTTTTTAAAAGTAAATAAGCTTTAAATTATGAAGAAAAGTAAAGTACACATTTATATCATGGTTTGTATCAGTAATCAAAAGTAAAAGAATTCTACAAAAAATTATTAATTTGATTTATGATTATTTTTCATTAGTAATTGTAATACTTGATTTATTTTCTGATTATAATATTAATTGGTTATTCATTTAGTTTCATAATTATAATTACAACTTATATTAAAGTACGCAATTTTGAAATTAAACAACTTAAAAATTTTATGTTCGAAATTTAACAAAAAATATAGGAATACATCGTTAAAAAGTTTCTAATATAAGAAGTGTGATAAAAATGCGCATTGGAATTAATCTACAGTTTGGTTGATAAAAGGTTTAAGCATATGAATTGTTAAGATTAAGTTAAATATTAATCTTAACAATTCATATAATATAAGTATCCTACACTAACCAATACTTTTCTCTTCAAATCAGTTTTGCTCCAAATGCTATTGAGGATAAGCTTTCAATATTTACTTTTCATTTATTTATCTATCTCATTTTAAAAAGAGAAAATAATTATTTATTTTCAAAAGAATAGCATTATGCATGATATTAAATGTTTCGACATTTTTCATTCATTTTATTAATATATTTTGTTGAATTTATTTGCGACTAATTTGAAACCATTTTCAAAAAATAATAAGTGACAAAATTGAAGAAACTAAAAACATTTTTAACTTTAAGCTACACTGAATTCCAAAATGAAGTAATTTTATTCAAGTATTCAGAAAGAACATTTCTCTGACATCAGACATTTTTCTTTTTAACAAAATCAAGTTGTATTATAATATTTGGAATGAAACACAATTTTTTTGCAGAGTTTAAAGAATGGATTAAATTTTGCTAATTCTTTTCAAGACAATAATTTAAAGGAAATAATTAAATTTTTTACAAAAGTGTCGGTTCTAATTTGAGAGGAAGAATATCCTCCTTAAACTCATTTCAAGATTTTAGCACAAATGACCGAGCTGTTAAAAATGGTTTGTTTACCGTTGATCACAAAATGAAGCAGCTTATAGAGTTATAACTATATTTATACTTGATGGAGTTGGTATAAGAAGTTTGAAATTGAAAAAAACTATGATGCCTTCTTTCACAATTATAAAAATTATATAAATAACGATCATAAATATAAATAACTGTAACAATATTGTTATAACATTCAAAGAACATTAAACTAAACTCTATATCTTTTTCAAGTGAAATTTAATTGTTCCAAAATTTGGAATAATTAAATTTCAGTTGTTCTCTGTTAGAAGGGAAAAAAGGAATCAACAAAACCCCTTCAAAAATTCCAGGGAATAAATAGGTATTATTTCTGTGCAAAATGAGAGTTATTTCATAACGACTCCAAGATTCAAAAATTGTTAGCGATTCTAGAAACCACTGATTATATAAGAAATAACCAAACCAGAAATTTATAAATTCTAGTTTATTACACTCCTAGGATGCCAAATGAAAGATGGTAATGCTTATCTGGTTTGTTTATCAATGGTTATGGCTATGGTAATGTTTATCAAATGCTAAACTTGGTAAAATTTATATATATTCTTGTCTAAAAGTTCAAAATTAAATTGTAAGGTGCTGTCAATTACGATACAAAGGGATGAAGAAATAACTAAGATAAGCTTGTAAGGCTTTTTAGTCCTAGCTAATCAAGCAAAAAATATAAAGCAGTTCTATTCCTTCCAGGTATATTGACGATAAAAATTGAAATCAGAAAAAGTTTTTTTTTTATTATTATTTTTTTTATTTAATCATCCTCTATGAGTGCTTCGAAGAAAACATAATTGCTCTTATTTTAAGCACCTTTAAGTAACTTTAGTAATTTTATTAAAATATCCATTAATTTATCTAAAAATAAAAGTATGAGATAGATAAGAAGTCCGAGTTGCTGTTATGAATGCATATAGGTCTATATTTCTAAGCTGACTGTGTTTATTTCAATTGGTAATGTCCTAAATAAGCTTTAAAATTTGAAGAGTTTCAATTTCCGAGGTTTAGTACCTTTCAGCACATGAAGCAATTTTACTTCTCCAATTTGCTTGCGACCTTCATTGTTATGTAATTCAGATTATGTTTTAAAAAATAGCTTTTATTATATATTTAAGATAAGTTATAGATTTTATTCGGGTATATCCAATCTTCACTATTCTATTTACTGCTTCTTGTGTGTGTGTCTTCTTATTATAACTTTATAACTAATGTGTACATTGAGCATTGTAAAAATAACAAAATAATAGATTTAATAAAAAAATTTATAATTATAGTTGGAATTAGAACTATTAATACAGTTAAAATAAATTTTAAATTGGGGTATCTAAGTGTAGATCCAAAGATATATGAAAATTTGCATGTATTGAATGGCAACTCATTATCAAGATACTATGCATAAATGTAGAATGTTATAATAAAGATCTGAGTCATTATATCTGATGAGTGGTTTATTAAGTAATATTTATGTCAAATTTATACTGAATTTTGTATCTCAGCAGTCTTTGATTGGGAGAATTAAACAAGATCAAACGGAAAACTTTTTAAACCAAATCAAATGAATAACGTAAGGAAGAAACAGATATGAACCCAGTCTTTAACTAGTGAAGTCTGATCTTGGTATTTTAGAGAGAAGACAAAGTTAAATCTCTGTACCACTTCTGTCTTACTAAAGCACGCGTGATAGCCAACGTATTGATAGAATATTCATAAAATTAAGGGTATCCTAATAAATAAATTAAAAATGTTTGAAATAGGATATCTTAATCGAATTCTAAATTGTTAATAAATATTCTGTTGATAGTTTGGAATATACAGACATGTTCGTTTACAAATTTAACTACACGTTTTCCTTATTAATTATATTGATAAAAGTTTACTGTTTTTAACCCAAAATTAAGTAATTTATCACTTGATAATTTTGATTAATTTATTGCTGCAATGTAGGAAATTCTTATTTCTATATCATTCTTTTTATTAAGCCAAGAAGTTAATAACGACGATTACTTTGTAATCCTATCGCTCCACATAATCTATTATCACATTGAGTTATTAAATGACTCTGACTAAAAACATTTTCTTATCACTTACTGTAATAGTTTTTAATCCATTTTTATCCGTAACTTTTCTGATTTCTTCTTTTAGGATTAGAGTAAGGAGCAACTATAGAGATAATTCTTGTAAAAAAGGCCAGTTTTATAGTGATAAATGAGCTTTAATCAGTTAAAAGAGTTAAGCAAATGAATTAAAGCTACATTTAAATATGGGAATTAATATTTATTAATATTTTTTTACAAAATTCTCTGACATTATCGTCATCTACTACAAAATGAACATTTTTTTTAGTTTAAGTTTTTTTTTTTATAGTTCATTTTGAGGAATAAGCTAAATTAAACTAAACTAAGGCAGCGGTGGTCTATTTGGTTAGGGCGTCCTTCTCATTACAAGAAGGTAATGAGTTTGAATCCCTGCCTAGCCAAAGATCCGTTGTGTTAACTAATGGCAACCGGGCCACATAAAATGTGTCGGGTCGCAATGCCCTCCATGTTCCCATTCTGAATTAATACGTCTAGGGGTGGTCAGAGCCAGACTATGGGTCTTCTCTGGTTTCAATCTCTAAATTGGATGACCAAGATGGTGCTGCCATCCATGAGTCTAAAGTCGTACTTCCACCTTCATCTGAAGGTGTTCTATTCAAAAACGGAAGACAAACTAAACTAAATTCTGAGGTACGATAGTCCACCAAGAAGACAAGGGCTAGAATGCCCATATCTCTCGGCTGCGAAGCATTCGTGTTAATTAGGTGGTCAGCCTATGCAATCCCCCCCCCAACAGTATTTAGTTCCCAAGCAGGATTAGCGTTGTCGATCCACTAAAGAGATGGAAAGCTGAGTCGACCTTTGCCTAACCTAAGGATACAACCTCGGATCTATAAATTTGTAGCGCGCAACGTCACTATTACGTGAAAGGGCTTTCTTTTTAATGAATAACGGAAAGTTAAAAGCTTGCATTTTTACTTAAATGCACATAATTTTCCACTTATATTATTATAATATGGTTGACAATCAAAATTCAGTAATTTATCACTTTAAAATTATGATTAATTTGTTATTGCAGTGTAAAAAATTCTTATTTTAATATCATTCTAAAGTAAAAAGTTAAATTTGTTTGAAAAATTAAAAATTTTACTTTAGGCAAAATATATTTATACACGTTTATATAAAAATAACAATATCAAGAAATAAAATGTATTTGATTTTTAAAATATTTTCTTTTCGTTTAAATGAATTACATTTATGAGCTTTTTAGTGAAAATATTTTACATGAAAAAATTTGTGGTAAATTTTATTGAAAAAATTCAATAGAAATAAATTCAATTATGATTCTAGAAAAACATTCCTAGTAGTATAAATCCAAAATGATTCAAATTAATCTGTCTCATACCAGATAAGTTGCTACAAATTGAAACCACAATTATATGTGAAAATATTTCGTGCCTACTGCTTGGGAAGTGATTTTGTGACAAACAACGAGTATTTTCGATTTTCTGTGGTACAAAGACTAAATTTATTTTATGTATTATAAATTTTTTATAAAGTTAATTAAAGAATTTTTAATTTGAATTTATTATTTCATTCAAATTTAAGTATACATTTATCATGCAATACATTTCTAGATTCAATACTTAAACTACATTTCCCAATATACATAAAATAATCATAAATTAAACATTTTATCAAACAAATGAACATGATATCTGCGGAAATTATATGAAACAGAATTTTAGATATGATTACTATAAGTTTTATGAACAGCTATGTTTGCATGAAAAGTTTATATTTTGCATAAATTTTTCTTATTATACATACTTAAATTATATGTGAAGTTAAAAAGAGCTTAAAATAATTATTTATTAATTTCATTACATGTTCTTATAACTGATTCAAAAACAATAGCATTTTGATAAATATTTTTCAAATGTAAATGATGTGCAATTCCTGCTTTAATATTGTGATACGCATTATCATACTTCAAGATCACACAGTTAATGCATAAAGTAAAATTCTTCATGCATACCTTTTATATAAAAAATTAAGTTATTCTTAATTCAGCTTCTATGAAAATTCTAATTGACTGATTGTTGGCTGTACTTATTGTTTTCTCCTTAAGACCGCGAAGACATTTTAGGTAGTCCACGCGACAATCCCGATAATGACCTCGGATATTAACAATTTAATTTATGACTTATGACATAGAATCAATGAATTATTTAAAATAAAAATTTACTACAGTCTACGCTTTAAAACTCAAAAGAAACTGTGCAAAGATTTACGATTTATGATTAAAGGTTTACGATTTAAAACCTAAAACGGACATGATGAGTGCGATTAAAACATTCAAAGAAACTATAGAAAGGTATGCATCTCAATTAAGAAAACATGAATTGAGAAACTTCAAAAACATGGAGGAAGAGTGCATCCATAATCCAAACCAAGACTTCGAAGATTTTGCTTAATACTTGTTTTGTTTGAAGAAATTGAAAGAAGATTCGCTGACTTGTTGTGTGCCAGCCAGGCTGGCAATATGGGGTGCGCTGCTCCACTTTTCCAACTGAACCATATTTGGTGTGGAGTCCGATTTCCTCAGTACACACATGCCATAGGTACCCGTTTATAGGGTAGACAACCATTCACACACAAAGAAAGGAGAAAGACAAGAAAGAGAGAGAGAGAGAGAAAGTACATCCATGCCCGAGCCAGGATTCGAACCCAGGTCCCACCCATTTGTAGTCAAGTACGCTAACCACTAGACAGGTTGGGCGGCATTCGCTAACTTAATTAGGTTGAAAGAAATACTCAATTTTATGATATTTCCATTTAATAAAAATGTCAACATTGGTGGAGTATCTGAAAAAATAGGACATTTAATAGATATCACGTCAGTCACAGTCAAAGAAGAAATTATTGAATTAAGGTGCGATATATTTCTTAAATTTAGAGCATATTTAGCGATACTGATTTTTGGAAATTAATTTCTGAGGAAACGTTTCCAAATATTTGATGGATCTTTATTGAAATACAAGATCCAAATGGATCTTGTATTTCAAATCATACTTTGGATCAAGGTGTCTTTGCGAATCTTCCCTTTCAACCATGAACAAAACACAAACATTGGTCATAATTTCGTGTTTATGCATTGCAATAAGCTCGTACCAGCCACAATATGATAAACTTATCGCAGACATACAGTGCCAAATTTCAACTAAACCAAGTGAATACCAAGGATGGTCTCTTTTTCATATATGAATAATTTTATTATTTTCGTCAGTAAATTTTTATTTTGTAAATATTAATTTTCAGTTTTTTTTAGAAAAATTGCATATTTACAATTTTTTCTTGATACCGAAAATAAATATACGTTGATTTAGCTCTGCCATTGGTAGACCGCCTTCGATTTTTTAAATGTGGAGTAGACCCCGAATCCCAAAAGTTTGGTCACCCCTGATATATATGATGACCAAGTAATCATTCATCACAATTTCTTTTTATTTGGACTAAAACGAGAAATTTAATTATTTTTTTTTAAGAATCCTTTTCATGCAATCAATTGACTGCCTATTGACTAATTGTTATTCACACATAACCAATTATGCAACCAATTATAATTTAAAAAACAACCGGAATCGATTAGTGATGGAGGTTACAATTTAAAGTTCATTATATGGCCTTCACTATTCTTTAAATAGTGACAATCAGAAAGGTCAAATGTGGAGCAGGAAGGAAACATCTGGAAAAAGCGTAAATAAGGGCTCTTTCTAAATGGGATTAACACCCTCCGGTTGTCGGTCCTCTCTTCGATGTTGAATTAAACTGTCCACTGAGAAGAATGACTCACGTATGACAAATTGAAACT
This sequence comes from Latrodectus geometricus, assembly GCA_026290005.1. Classification (NCBI taxonomy): domain Eukaryota; kingdom Metazoa; phylum Arthropoda; class Arachnida; order Araneae; family Theridiidae; genus Latrodectus; species Latrodectus geometricus. Next base: position 14,449 of record JAPDSC010098246.1, on the reverse strand, counting down.
TCTATGTGGGAAAAGGGGCAAATCCAATATATAACTTGGTCATAAAATATGTAAATCCACTTCCAACACACTCCATGCTTAAGAGTACAATTGAAGTACAAAAAGAAATACAGATGTCAAAAGATCTTTACATAGTTCAGAAAGTGTGTGAGGGTATTGGATTCAGGTTAGCATTATACAGAAAGCTTTTGATATAATTTTATCCACTTAAGTTGAGTACATTTTTAATAAATATTATAATAATTTAAACATCGCATTTATAATAAGATAGATTCTGTTCAAAATAATTTCTTTAAAATAAGAAAAATGAAAGTTGCGTTTAATTTCAAGAATTTTTTTAACATTTTATTTTGCAATATTAGTATAATTAGAATACTAAATTCATTTTTAATTTAACGAATGCCTTTAAAAATTAAATGTTAAATATAAGATATTATTTATTATTTTTTATTTATTTATTTTTGTTATTCGTGCTCTAGTGAAAAAGTTTTGAATCGCAAATTTTTATTTTAATTCGAAAATTCTGTACCTTCTGAAATATATAAAAATAAAATAACATTCTTAGATATAAATATTTCCCATGATTCCCATATTATATATCATACCCATATCATTATTCCTATATTATGTATCATACCCATACCTATATCATTATAAATGATTCCCATATATAAATATTAATATGATTTTTTATAATATTTTTAAAACTTTGTTTATTATTTAATCATTTCTTTGAAAAAGAATCGGGATATAAGGAAAAAGAAAAATGAAAGTGGAAATGACGAGTGTTTATTCATTTTAAGTAAACAAGTTTTCATAAACCATCACCGATTTTCAATTTATTATTTAGTATCCATTTGATTACCATAATATGGTGCTAGAAATAAATTTGAAATGTAAAACTACATTATTTAAACTGCTAAACATTTTGAGTTAAATACCTATTTTAAGAGAAAAAATTTATAAAATTTGTTGTTGATTTCGTGTGTCAGCCAGGCTGGCAATATGGGATTCGCTTCACCACTATTGAAATTGAACCGTAGTTCGGTGTGAAGTCCAACTTCCTCAACACACACATGCTATAGGTATACAAATTTATCATAAATATTTAAATTGCTTGTAATATTTTTAAATGTAAAGCTAAAATTTAAATTCATATTTTGGGAACTGCTTTTCAAGATGGTCGTTGGTACTTCTTGAAATAATTCTGTAATAAATTTTCAGTTTTGTTATTTGAAAATTACTTTCATAAACATTAAGAGAAATCAAATATGCTCAAAAGTCAGATTCTAAAAGGAGTCAGAGCTCCAGAAATGTTTTCAAGAATGTGTTTCAAAACATTTTGATTTTTTTTAAACTAATAAATGAGAATAAGTAAATAGTTGTAAGCTAGTTTGAGGTATTTAGATGATAACCTAAAATAAACCATATATCATAAGATTATATATATTTTATTTAATCTACTGATGGTGATTTCAAAAATCATCATCAATAATAGATCATTCTGCTCTAAGCTCCTTTACAATAAACCTGAATACGGTATTCGAATTGTACATTAAATTAATTCTGAAATTAAATAACGTTGATCTTTTATAATTTTAACCCATGAAAATAAAACAATAATAGATTAACAAAAGACTAAAAAATTCATGAGCAAATGAAATTTCAATGAAATAAATATGTAAAATTATTTTTTTAAAAGAATGGAATTTTTTAGTACACCCTTTACTGGTAATTAAAGTATCCCTAATAATTTTCATGATTTAAATATATTATCAATATTCTGGTAAAACGAATGAGATTTCTTTTAAT
>JAPDSC010098243.1:18905-43081 GCA_026290005.1 Latrodectus geometricus | reverse complement strand
CTGCTATCAACATCAAAAGGGGTTGACTGATAAGGTTTTACTATAAATCACAGGTGACGGCATTTTGTATTACTAAATACTGGTAACGACTTTTTCAGTTGATTACTGGAGACGACTTTTAAATATTACTCACTGGAGACGACTTTTAACTATTAATCATAGGTGACGACTTTTTATTACTAATCATGGGCGACGACATTTTACTACTAATCATGGGCGACGAATCTTTACTACTAATCATTGATGACGACTTTATACCACTGATTTATCACTGGTGGCAACTTTCTATTGCTAATAACTCGAGACAAATTATGATGGGATGAAGATTATCATAATATATTCTAGATGGAGAATTTAGCAATTATTAAGGATGACAAGATTATTTCTCATCATGTGTGACGAGATGATAACTTCTCATCATGTGTGACAAAAGAAAAATATGCACATGGTATATGACTGAAATCAACTATTCCTCATACGAAAAGATCTGAAGCATTTGTTTTGGATAACTGACTAATATCATCAAATAGTTAACTCATAACAATTAATTACTGGTGTTCCCAGAAGTGTTCGTACACTTATGAGTTTCAGTGAAATATTGCTTTATTCATTAATAAAAATTAATATTTGAAAGTGAAAATTTTCTAATAATATCTATGGATATATCTTGGCAAAACTACATAAAATAATTTATATGAACATGGTAAAACTTATTTTTTCTAAAAACAAAATCCTTACCTAAGTTCGATTAAAATGCATATTACGAACACAGCTTCGCCAATTGGCGAAAATTATTTCGCCACGTGGAGGAGACGAAGTGAATGGAATTTCAATGGCAACCCACATTGGGCACAAAACACACGACTGTTTGAAAAGAATGACAACCATAAGAAATCGAGGGACGTCCAGCGTTCAAATTGCTCTAAGCTTAACACTAAAATAAAGAAACATTAATCGCTCAAAAATCGATTAAATGTTTCTATTTAAAAGTATTTCAGAATTAAATTTGAAGGAAATAAAGAAGCGAAAATAATAAGAAATTAAAATAAAACAATTTTAATTTTTTAAATTAATTATTTTAATAACATCTGTTTAAAAATAAATAAATAATTTCAAAATTAATAAAGGAATTTTTTTATATATTTAATTAAATTTTGATTTGTTTTTAAAAAATCATTAGCACATAAAACTACAAAATTTGAAATTTCGTTTAACATTTTTTTACATTACGTTGAACATTTACATTAATATTTGGATTTTAATTTAAGCATAGATTATAGTTTATATAAAACTACTGTTTCGAGCAATTCCCCAAATTTAACAGTTTCTGTTATTACTATTAAATTAAGGAAACAAATCTGAAACAAATATAATAATTCTATAGTTTCGGTTATTTTCAAAATTTAGCTACTTAAATTACACATTTTAGGAAATGTATGCCTGCATAAAGAATAAGTAGAATAAAATTTTTACCTTTATTCTTCCTTTGTATCACCACAATTGGCTGGTGGACAAAAATAGTTAACAAACCATATAAAATCTTTAAAAATATTAGTGGGCGCAGAATGCTTTTTTCATTATCAGGGAAGTAAAAATCAAAGTAATCTCCTACCTGTCTGCTTCATAGTATTCATTTACACGCAAGATATTCATGTGAAATTTTAAAAAGAGCCCGCAACAACAAGACTAAAATGAAAAATAATTATACAAATTTACTCGCAAGTATTCATTTACACGCATAATAAAGTAATATTCATTTACAGGCAAGATATTCATGTGAGCTCAAATTTTGAGAAAAACACGCAACATCGCGATTAAAAATAAAAAATAACACAAATTTGTCGGTAAACCAAAGAGTTGAAGCGGGATAATTTTAAATTATTTTTTAAAATATTTAAATAAAGAGCCTGGTTCATTATGCCTTCAATAAATACAAAATTACTTAATCCTTACATACACCCTCTCTCACAAGGACATCTCTTCCGCCATGCTTTAGTTTTCCAACCAAGGTCTTGGGATTAAGTTCTTCATTTTTCTTTCTCCATCGAAATCAAAAATGCTTAATTTGTTTTCATCTACGAATAAGACATAATTCTAATACGCTTCGGGTTTATGTATCATTGATTTTTCAAAAAAAAAAAAAAAAAAAAGGCCTAAACTATTTTTCTTTTTTTTTTTACACTAGCAAAAAAAAAAAAAATTCTTTGACCAGAGCACCGAACTAATTAGCCTGATCTAAGTACTCATCGAACAGTTTCAAGGGAATTAGAAGTAAAAAATTTTTTAATAAATTCTTTGTAGAAATCTTTACAACACTCAAAAGTAGATTTTTCATCAATTTTTTAACTATAAACCTCAGATCATGTTGAGTTAGCTTTGCCGGGCGACCACTTTTTACCTTATCTTCGATCCAATTTTCTTTTTTAGAGCATTTTATCCCATACTACACCATTAGAATGTGGTAAATTTACTAATTTAGCGATATACTGGATGGTTTTTCCACTTTTATAATGAAAAATTATCAATTTTCCAATGCTGTTCGATGCGACTACGAGTAATTTTTAAATATTATATAAAATGTAACACAGAAAGACCTCAAAGAATAAAATCAAATAGTCTTTTATACAACACTAAAATGATAAAATAAAAAAATAGTTCCAGGTTTTAGTTTTATTCAAATGTAATTTTACGAAAATGTTTCGGTGTACCAAAACTTTTGCGGTTTGTTTTATCTATGATTCCTTGCATTTTCAATATAAAAAAAAAGAATATAAGTCCTTATTAAAAACACAATTTTCTTTTATTCAGAATAGTATAGAAAAAAATATTGGTTTAATTTGATTTCAATTCCGGAATACAGCCATTTTTATACAAAATTTTAAAGGGACGTATTAAAATTTTGTTTCTGGTTATATACTATACAATTTGGAAATTTTGTAGGAAAACAGAACTGCAGCCAAACGATAGCATTGTACACTTTCGATCAAAGAAAAATAAACGGAATTAAAGTACTTTTTCCAAGCCTTTTTAAAGAAATTAAGTGCATGGAAATAGTGAAACCATTATGTTATTAAATATTTCTCCAAATTCCTGAGAATCTGATAGCATATTAAAAGCATAATTTTAACATATTTACCGATGTTAGCAACTTCAGAAACTAACTTTAATAATACAATTCAATTAGCATGCATTCCAAATATGATGTTTTAACTTGTGACACTGGATTTTCGAGGAGAATGAGACAATGATTATTGCCGATTGAATATTGTGTTGCAGAACCTGAAAAGAAATACTTCAGAAAGCAACATTATTTAAAAGTATCGAACAGCATTGTTTGCACACTTAAAAATATCATGTAACATGCTTATATTCCTACTTACAAACAAAAGGGTAACAAATGTATTTACTACGTTCATGACTATTTGAGCAGAGGAAACAGCCATCATTGCTCATCAGCATAAAACGTTTAGAATGATCCACGCAAATAACGACTAAATATTATTAATATTCGTCATAAAAAACATCTAATTGAATGACGATTAATCAGAAACTTCAGAAAGACGTGTATAAACATTTCTTGAGAACGAGTATTTCATCGGCACTATACTGAGTACTGTTTAGAACTGTTGTTTCGTCTTGGCATTTTAATTACATCTATCGCCGTTACATAAAATAAAAACAATTTTGATGTGTAAAAGTGGACTTAGGGCTCTTTGACAAAACACTATGAAAAAAAAAAAAAAAAAAAAAAACGCATCTGGATTCCTGCCTCTTGGGTGATGTGGAAAAGGAATCACTTTCCTTAGCTTGTTTTACTACAACTTAAATTTAAATTTATATTCGTAAGTTAACTCATAAATATAATATTATAATGAAATATTCAATAGATTTACTGTGCTTGCCGTTTTAAAAGTTTTAATATTGCTGAGCACTTAAATTTTTAGTTTAGCCTAATACCTTGAAGATCTTAAATTGATATTGTTTGACTAATTTTTGAGAGATACTCATTTATATAATTAAGCATACCATTAGAAATAACAAGCACATTAAAATAATTAAAAGACATTAATTATCTTGTGGTACATTAAAACATTATTAAATTTGCATCATGGCAAAAAATATACATTTTTCTATGACTCATGAACACAAAAAATAATGTTTATTATAAAGCTTACTGAAATTTGTAACAAATAAAATTTAATATTCATTAAATTAAATAAGAAATTTTCATTGTTTTCTTAATTTAAGCCCTGTGAAAATAAATAAGTTAAATGTATATAAAATTAACACTTTTAATTTTAAGCTCTTTATTTTCAAAGTTTTTGATATGCTTGGGAAAGAGGAAATAAATTCCTGTGGTCTAATAAAACAAGAATGGATATAATAAATAATTAAACTTTCATATTCGTATTTATATCAAAAAGTATAAAAATTATTTTTTTTCATGAATATAAAATATTTTAATCGACTAATTTACCTTATTTGTTACGTTGTAAACATAAATCCTTGATTTGCAGTAAGCTCTTGAAATATTCCGTCGCTACATAATATTCAAATTTTTAATTCTACTTTTTAATAAAAGTATTTACCTTATTAAATCAAATCACTGTAAAACTTCCAACTATACTAAAATGTCTCGAAATGTTGCCAATAGAGGTCGCCACTAAATCTTCACTAAAAATTCCCTATTGGAAATAAATTTTGTTCGAGAGAGATTTGAGTTTCCGTTATTAACTCATAAGTTCCGTTATTACTTATAATTTGACCTTTTATATCCCATTACAGTTTACTAATAAATATTAACTGAGATTTTAAAAAGATTTCTGATTTAAATAACCGATTAAAGATTTTAAAATGGTACAAAATCATTTGTTAGAAGTAAGAAAATGTGTTGAGACACGTCAGTACGGATCATCATCTATGAAAATTGATCCCACTTTCACGTACTAGGTATTTTTCCCAAAATTCAATGAGTTAAATATTCATTTAGTATTGAAAACTGCTATTTTCGCTTAGGATTTAAAAATTTTAAAGAATAATATAATTGTTACAATAAGAAAGGAAAATAAGATAAAAAATTGTTTTTATAATAGACACTGACAAAAAAATTACTATAACTGATTCATAAGAACTGGAAAAGAAAAAAATTAATAAACTTAAGCAGAGACATGATACAATGACATAACTCTGAATCCACGCTAATCTGACGTTCGAAATGTAGCTAGTTCAATACTTGATTTAATCTTGCGTAAGGAATTTTGATGCTAGGACAAGAAATGAAGTAGGAGATAACTGCGCTTTTACTTTCTGCATTCACATACACCAGATGTGGGCTTGAAAATTTACTCTCTTGTGACACGTTACTAAGACACAATAAAAACGTAAATATGTACTAAGAAAACCTTCATGAAAGATTGCATCTAAATATTGAAAAAGCGGAAATATTTAATGTTGTGCCAATTTAGTACTTATGTTTTATTTTGACTATAACTTTCTTTCGCAAATAAAATTTTGATTTCGAAAGAAATTCATTAAATCCAGCAACAATTTCTTAGAAGAATTATGGTTAGCAAAATCTTTAATAGATTTTAGGAGTTATTTTCCATTATATGTTAGAAATATGGAGGGAAATGTTAAAGCACTATGTTGACCTACGCTTCCCTGCTTTGTAAATATTTTAATTAAGTTTTCATGTCCATAAAAATTTAATAGAAAGTTTTTTTTTTTATCTACTGGAGTATATGTATCCTTGATAGAAAAATATTTTAAATCTAGCATTATGAAAAATATTAGATTTTTAAACACTTGGGAATAAACTGATCTTTAATGATATTGAGATAAATCTGGTATGGTAAAATGATGTTTCTTAGTTCGATACTGACCCCTATTAAATAGCAGGAAACTGATTATTCATTTCAATATGAATTATATGAAATGAAGGCATAAATAATTTTCAAAGCAATTTTGTTCTTTTTACCAAATTAAGCGAATTATTCCTGTATATACGCATATTCTGTAAGGGAGGTCAACTATTCTGTAATTTAAAATATTGTATGAGCCACTATGTTGATTTATCCTGAATTTATTTTTTCTAAACATTTACAATGCAATAATTGCAACGCCTTAGTAGCAGATATTATTTAACAAGGATTATCGAGGAATGTTCGCGATATCTATAAAAAATACATCGAATTTAACTCTACCTTGCCGTGAAAAATTATTTAATGTAGTGATGATTAAACCTTAATTAAATATAAGATAATTATAACCGAATAAAAAAAATTAAATGATATATTGGGAAAATCAGAATGCTAGTTACTCAGTAGTGGACAGCAGCTCAAAGGAATTATAGCTATCAACCACGATAGTATCCGCATATATTGTAACTCTATAAATGACTCGATGCTTTATGTAGCATAGAGTTTGAAATATTAAGTAAAAGTGAGTGAACAGGAACAGCTAAAACTGAACCAAGTTATTTTCTAAAACTTTCATTTTTCGAGTTGACAACCAAATGATAATCTCTTTGACAGTTGGTTCAACAATTACTGGACTCAAACTTCTTCTTGAACTTGGTTGTTTGTAGTGGTTTGGAATTCACTTTGAATTCTAAGTTTCGGTCCCATTTACACACTTGTGCATAAATGGCCATAAAGCAAAAAACAAACACAAATCAAATTTTTATTTAATAAAAGTTAATATTTTGGAACAAGAGGAAAATTTAAGGAAATTTATCGTGTTTTTATTTAGTTCCTTCTGTTTAACATTTGTTCCCATTAATAAATTGTAGGAAATTTTAATTAGTAATTATATTGAGAAATATTATTAAAAATTATTTATTTCATAAATAATTTTTGTTAAAATTATAAGGAAAATTCTCCATTTATATAATACACAATATAATACAAATTGAAATAATATAATCTCAAAAAATGTAAGGAGTTTATATATAAAGGTATTAAATTTTAAAATCTTTATTACAATATTCGTGATGCATACAATTTTTAAAAATATATTGGCCCTATAATGGCTAATCTGGCATTATCTTGGTCCATTATTGGCAGTCTAGATGGGCTCATTCTTGGGTGGTCTACATTTTGTTATATTGGATCAATCTGGGTGTTCAAAAAAGGATCAGCGTACGTACCAAGATAGACCCAATTTTGGCTGCCAAAATTGGTCCTATCAAAGAAGCCTACATATGACCTATGTAGATTTGTTTACTATCTATGTATTCATAACAAAGGATCTTATTTTGAATTGCTAATATTATATCAACTAATATTATAATTACTAATGTTATATTGGACCAATCAGGTTAGTCAAAAAAGGATCAGCGTACGTACCAAGATAGAGCAAGTTTTGGCTGCCAATAATAGTCTAATCAAAGAAGCCTACAGAGGACCTATGAAGATTTTTCTACTTTATATGTAACTCATATTGATAACAATGAATCTTATTTTGAATTACGATCAAAATATTTTAAATTGTTGCAACAAATGCACAATTTTTCATTGAAAGCTGTAGCGTTGCATCTTGTATAAGTAAAATAATTGCCATGCTTAAAATTTATTATTTTGACTTCCATAATGGAAAGCAAACACATTTGACAAATTTGGGTATAATTGAATTAGAATCATCAAACAGGGATAATCACGATAATCATCGTAACGGAAAAGAAAACGATCGCAATTATTGCAGTAAATTTTTTTTGTAGTCTTTACTGTTTAAAAAAGTTTACATTTTTATAAACTACCAAAAAATATTACAAACATCTTATTTAAATATTATAAACTAAATAATGACAAGACTTATTTAAACTTCAAAGTTTATTTCTAATGAAAACTGCTTAGCAATCGCTTCGATGACTGGTTGCGAGAGTTTAATGGATTAATACTCAAATTTGTTAATCTTTTCAGCAAAATTTAAAAATTACTGCCATATGATGAAAAACAGATTAAGTTGAAATTAACACGCAGAAAAGAAAGAGATTAGAAAGAAGAAGTAAATATTTAAAACCTACATATTGGGTAGGCATGAGCTATTTAGAATATATTGTGCATGTAATGTTTAAAACAATCAAATTAGCAATGCAGTAATTTGTTTAATATTAAAAGGAAATCATTTCTACATTACTTAACACTCGTTGATTCAAACGGTCAATTTTTGTGCATAAATATATAATCACATTTTTATATTTTACACTATTTTTATTTCACTCAATAAATGATATTTTTCTATTATGTGAATTCCAATTACATTTTGCTTTCTGCAAGAAACTAAAATATGAATTATACACTTGAAATCATCTTTCTACTTATGGCTCTCGTGAAGAAAAAAAAATTCTTAATTTGTTAATATTTCTATCTTATAATGAATCGCTCTATCCCTAACAATAAAATATCAACAATTGTATCAAGTTTAGTTAAAAATATTTAGTTAGATGTTAACTGTTAATTGATTCTGAATTTATTAAATTTAGTCCACACATCTCTCTCTCAAATATTATTTTTATATAAGAAATAATATAAACAAGAACAAACTTATGCATTATTTGTGAAAAATTCAATATTTATTTGGAAAAAATATTACCCAGGTGTAAAAACATTCTACTTGAAAATATTAACTAGATAATAGAACAGTTAATTCTTAAATTTTTTTATACAAAATGCATGTATTTTTTGTTATTTACATAATATATTTCATTTATTTACATTTCTAACATCCAACTTTAAATGTCTAATTTGCTGCCATTTTACTATAATTTTACAATACAAGAAAAGCACCTATAAATTAAACAATAAAATATTTAAATTCTTTTTCACACATACACATATTAGATTGTTTGAGACTTATAACAGACGTGCATATATACGATTGTCAATTTCTTTTACATCATGATTGGTCTCTTATTTTATGCTGAAAAGATTAGGATATTCAAAAGTTATTTACTTATCTCCATACATTCCTTTTAAGTGAATATTTTAACTGTATAAAAAAATGCTAATATTTTATCATGCATAAAATTCGAACCTAAAATTGAAAATAAAATAAAGAGGATTCTGTTACAGATTTAATGGAATGGTAGTTTTAGCAATATAGTCGCAGCTTGTTTTTTTCTCTCATACATTTTTATTTTTATTACATTCATGAAATATTTTATTTTTATTCATTCATTTCAGTCCAAAATAGTGATAAAAATGTTTTATGAAAATTAATATCGTTTCGTTTGTATAATTCAAAAAATCTATTATCGATTTTTTTTAATTGAATTTGATATTGAATTTCTATTTGGATGTCATCTTTTTAGTCATTGCATACCATTTCATTAGATTTGGTTGATTGAAATGCATTTTTAAGCATATTAAGTATTTTAGCATTTATAATTTATTTACAAAATTACTACTTGATTTCTACTAGTATTATTTGATCATTCTCATAGTAAATATTTATTTACATTAAAAAACGTATAATGCATGCTTATGTACAATATTTCGCACCTGAAGCGATTTTAACATAAAAATAAATATGGATTGTTTAAAAAATATGCTGTGGTTTTTAATTGAAAAATTTTATTGAAAATTTTAAAATGCTCATCTCATTCCTTTGTGTGAATATCACTGAGTAGATTATTTAAAAAGGCTTCAATATATGCTACTCAGGAACTGAATATGAGTTCTTTTTTTTTTAAATAAAATAGTTTTCTTTTATTTTGTATTTACTGAGTGTTATTTCTTACATATTGACTACATAATTTTATTCATAATTCTATTCTATACAATTTGATTTGATTTGTACATTATACTATATTGATTGCTTTATATTCTTATTGATTATATATTCTATATCACTTAAGTAAATTACACTATTTTTATTTCATTAACAAATGTAATTTACATGAAGTGATTGTGCTTGGTGTCTATTGTGCTTGGTGTGCTTGGTGTAACACGTATTCGTAAAACAAGTATATTATGCGTAACATAAAGTCAACTACATAAAAACTTTAAATATTTCGGCAGAAAAAGTTACAATTTGCTAATGATATAGTTCACTAGATATATTTTATTTCAGGTAAGTTTTACGCGAAAATTGCCTTTGGAGTTTGTTTTTATTTTATTTAACTGTGGTTTCAGTTCATATACATTTTAATTTTGAAACTCCAAGGCAAAATCAGTTTTTTTATGGTATCAAAAATTCAGCTTCAAAAAGTAGATTTCAATATTTTGGATTTCTTTCTGCAATATTTGACTATGAACAATGTGATTTTTTTCATAATTAACAGAATAATCATTAAAAATCTAACATATTCTGTTAATATTTAATGACTAAAACCTTAACGTAATCAATTCTCATTTATTCATCCATTTATATTTAAAACAATTCTGATTATTGGCACATAAAATGAATAATAATCATATACAGAGTAATTTTATACACTCAGAAACATTCAAATTAGCACGCTAAGAAGAAAAAGGTACAAAAGCGAAAGTTCGTAAATAAGTACAATGAGATCCAACATGCAAATGATACAAATTTGGTGCCAATGAGCATAACTACACACTCTGCAGTGACATTGCAATCAGAAGTGGATGTATAAGTGGAAGTGATATCTGATGTAAATCGACGCAGAGTGGAAGATTCGGAAACGTGACAGTCACATGCTGACTCTAGGAGAACTTCTTTAATCGAAGAATGCCAGGGAGACGTGTAAAAAGACATTTCGCACTTAATTTGAGAGAATCCTCATCATCAAACTGAATGTCGCAAGCTAATTGACACGCCGTGTTGGTCAGCGGCTCAAATAGTTTGTAATAGAATATAAAAATAGTTAAATAGAAAAAAATAGTTTAATAGTTAGTAAAAATTGGGTTTAGTTTGGGTCGATAGAACATGTTGAGAGCAGTGAGCATGAGATGGTAAACACGTGCAACGTATCAGGAAAATGACGAGGCGATAGCAACGTAGGATCGTGAGCCATTCTGAGTCTTGGATCAAGTAGTGACTTATTCCACAATACAAGCAGATCTAGGGGTGCCTGACCACAATCCATTACCAGACGCTTTGCGGAAGCGAATCTGCTATCCAAGCTCTCGTTTTATTTATTGCCTTTAGCACCGCAATATCGGTGACTTTGCCTACAGTTATGCCAAGCCCTAATGACATGGAATGCACAGATTGGCAAAACGTGTGTTTAGTGATGAATCCCGAGCCATTTTGAGGATAGATGATAACCGTGTATGGGTTTGGAGGCGTTCTGATGAATGATAGATTTCCAACAATACTGTCGCATGACATACTGCCCACACAGCAGGCGTAATAGTTTGGGAAGCCATAGCTTAAGATAGCCGGTCCACTCTTGTTGTGGTACCTTAACGGGCCAGCTTTGTGTTGATGGCATTCTTCTACCCCCCGTAGGACATTTCCTAAAGGGTCTTCCAAGGAAAATTTTACAACAAGATCATGTTCATCAGTTCGAGTTGCTCCTGACTTCTTACGTCATATGTTCTCACTTTTCCATGGCCATTTCATAGTTACCTGGACTTGTCCCTGATATACATTTTGGCTCAGCTAGCTGAAACTCCAGATGCCACCATGTCACTCTATACATGATTTGAATGCGACTCATCAAGATTTATTGAGACATCTGTCTCAGGGACGACATCAGACTTCTAATTAATAGATGCTGGACCGTGTGGCAGCATACATTATTGTAGGAGGCTGTCCGACGCGCTATTGAAGTTACAGAATATTTAACTAATTCTACACGCTGTTTTTTTTTTTTTTTTTTTTTTTTAATTTTCTTGATTTTGGGATCAAATGAATCTCACATCTGAATCATTGCATTTATTAAATTTCATTTCAATCGCATGCTCTCTGCTTACGTTACAATGTTTCTGAATACATAATTATTAAAATAATTAAATACAACTTATTGTGATTAGTGATCAGTGTTCAGAGTGGAGAATTGAATCAAGACTTCAATTCAAGGAAGCGTTTATTACATTTCTACTACATCGCAAGACGGTCAAGTACCAAGTGGCTGGGGTCCTTCGTACTCTGCTCTACAGGTATATCACGATCTCCCTGGCGCCTGCTTCCCCCAAGAGAAAAAGGGGGTCGGAATGTATTTCCTGCATGAACTGTGCGTCCATACCTCTGAGCGGAAACGCCATTTCCGTTACTAATTAAGGATGTCAGAAAGGGATCCTACAGACTATGCCCCCAGCGACTTAGTTCGCGTTACGAAGAAAAATATACAAACATACAAAACATGTAGCAATTTTCAATAATATGAATTATAACAAAATGTTGACATATATTGGCTATTTAATACAAAATAAACCATGAATTTATATACTTCGTAATATTTTACACATATTTTAGTTTATTAATTTGTAGTATATTTAGTTATGATGTATAAACATGACATTATTTATCTACATTACATATTCAGTAGTTAAATGTTTTGGAAAATGAACTTTCCTACCACTTCTAGTACTGTGCAGTGGTTGTGAAGGAGTCTGAATATCAGAACTATTAGAAGTTTTATTCGACATGGTTAATTCGACATTATCCATTTCATTTGAGAACTGATATGCTGGTTTTAATCGGTCGATCGAAATGCTGTAATGTTTACCGTTAATGTCCAAAACAAAATTTTTATCTGTTCTATTGGTAACTAAATATGGTCCAGTGTAAGATGGTATTAATGGTGGGTTAACTTTATCCTATCTTAAAAATACATGAGTGCAGGTTTTTAGTGAAGAATTTACATATGTTTTGGATTTCCCGTGGACTGCCGTGGTGATTGGGTTTAATTCTCTCATCATGTTAATTAAGTTTAATACATATCTTGAGTTAACACACTAATTAGTTAAATTGCTTGAAACGAGGTCACATGGTAATCTAAGTGTTGTGCCATACACTAGTTGGGCACTAGTTGATTTTATGTCGTTTTTTAGAGCCGCGCGTAAACCTAATAATACGATTGGCAAAATTTCTGTCCAATTTGTTTGATTGGGAGCTTTTTAAGAGGATTTGAGGTGCCGATGCATTCGTTCGATAATGCCATTAGCTTGAAGATGATAAGGTGAGGTTCGAATTCTAATACACCCTAACATATTTGTGAGTTCATGAAATAGATGTGATTCGAAATTTCTGCCTTTGTCTGTAGTAATAGTGACAGGTGATCCAAATCTTTAAATCCACCCACGTATTATTGCACGAACAGTTGTTTCTGCAGTCATGTCTTCTGTCGGAATGACTTCAGGCCATCTTGTAAATCTGTCATTAATGGTCAAACAATATTGTTTTCCCTCAGAAGGAGGTAAAGGTCCGATAAAATCAATATGAATGTGTGTGAACCGAGCATCCAGTGTGGCAAAAGTACCAATGGGAGATTTAGTGTGCTGAGTTATCTTAGCTTTTTGGCATTTAACACAGCTGCGAACCAAATCTTTAATATGTTTGTGCATGCCAGGCCAAACGAAGCGTTTCGTGATTAAATCAATTGAAGCTGCAATACCTGGGTGAGAAAGAAAGTGTATATTTTCAAATGTTTTTCTGCGCATACATTTTGGAACGAATGGACGAGGGTTAGTTTTTTCAAAGATCACAATAAAGGTTAATATTTCAAGAGGAAAGTAATGTTTTTCTAATTTTAAGAAAGTAATATTCTCAGTTAAAAGATTTTACAGTTCCTCATCTTTTGGTTGACTGAGGCAAATTCTTTAAAGTCTAGTACTGAAGTAGATATTTCGTCTATATCAATGTGAGAGAGTGCATCTGCTACAGTGTTATCAGATCCTTTTGTGTAACGAATGTCAGTGGAAAATTGGGAAATGAAATCTAAGTGACTAGTTGGCGAGGACTGCATTTGTCAGGATTCTGTTTAAATGCATAGCTAAGAGGTTTTTGGTCACTAAATATGATAAAAGATCTACCTTCTAACATGTGTCTAAATTTTTTTACAAAAGAATATATAGCATATAACTCGCGGTCGTAAGTGGACCAATTTCTTTGAGATTTGCTTAACTTAACTGAATAAAAGGCTAAGGGTTCCCAATTGCTATTTGACATTTGCATTAAGGAACCGCCGATTGCTACATTTGAAGCATCTACCCATAAACTTAGTTCTGCTCCTGAGATAGGGTATCGTAATAGCGTTGCTTTAGCAATTGCTTGTTTTGAATTTTCAAAAGAAATATTTGCTTGTTCGTCCCAATATAATTGCTCCTTGTCATTTGCACTAGAACGAGGGTGCTTCTTTTTGTTTTTATGGCCTTCCAGGAATTTTACTAAGGGTGCTAGAATGTCAGCTGCTTTCGGAATACACCTACGATAAAAATTAAAAAGTACTAAATATTGGCGTAACTGAGTTAAAGTAAACGGTCGAGGAAATTCTGAAATACATTTTACTCGGTCTGGTATGGGTTCAATACCGCTACTAGATACTTTAAATCCTAGAAATTCAATAGTTGATTTAACAAACTCACATTTTTCTGTATTTATACATAATCCATATTCATTTAATTTGGAAAACAATAGGTCTAAATAAATTAGATGTTTGCTTTCCGAACTGGCGGCTATGAGTAGATCATCAACAAATGCGTATACAAATGGTAAGTCTCGAGTTACCTCGTCAATAAAGCGTTGGAAAGTCGAGGACGCATTACAAAGACCAAATTGCATGCGCAGACTTTCAAAAAGGCAAAAGGGGGTGCAAATCACAGTTTTGTGTACATCTGCGGGATTAATCGGAATTTGATGATATGCCTTGATGGGGTCGACATGACTAAACACTAGTTTGCCATGCAAATCTGAAGTAAAATTGGTTATGCAAGGAATTGGATAATGCTCTTTAATAGTTTGTGCATTAAGGGCACGAAAATCACCGACCGGTCTTCACTCGACAGTACCCTTTTTAGGCACCATATGCAAAGGAGAAGCATATTGGCTTTTTGATGCTCGCATATGACCCAGTTCAATCATGCGCTGAAATTCAGCTTTTGCACTTTTTAGGCGGCCAAGTGCTAAACGTCTAGGAGTAGCTACGACTGGTATTTATATAATGAACCGTATTATGCTTTATTGGCTTATCAGGATCTGGTAATTTTGTGATATCGGGATATTTTGACAATATTTTACCATATACATTATTTACAAAAACAGATTTCATAGAAAATATTTTTCAGCTAAATATTTTATCATATACTTAAAAATCCGTTGTATTATCGACAAGACGCTTATTCCTTAAGTCTGGGTATAAATTAAAACGATATAAAAAATCTGCACCTAATATTGAACTGGATACGTTACAAATATAAAATGAATAAGTAAAATTCCTTCTTAACCCAAAATTGACCGTTACCGATTTACGGCCATACACATTGATAGAACTACCGTTAGCAGAGCGAAATGTTTGAAGAACGGGAAGTGTGCGTTCTTGTTTAGAGGCGACAATTATAGAAGCATCACTCCCTGAATCAACAAGAAAACACGTACCTGTATTTTTGTCCGTTATGAACATGCGACGAGACGTAAAATTTTCGGAGTAGGAGTCCGTCGAAGCTACTCCCCCGGAGTATCGTTTCCCTGGAATGAGCATGGAGGTATACATTTTCGAGCCTTTTCCTTAAATCGGGCATGATAAAAGCAGATCGCTGCCGTTCGTGAAGCCAATTCGTGAAGAAGATCACTGCCGATGGTAAAAATTCTCCTGGCGCCGATTCTTGCTTCTCGATCTGGATCGTATTTCCGCGATTTCCTTACGTAGCTCCTTTATTTCCTCGTAGAGAGAATCAAAGTTGGATTTCTTTTCCACGGTGAATGATGATTGATTATGAACTTGACTTGAGAAAGCAAAAGCATTATGAGGAGGAATTTGTAGAATTTTATCAGCAATCTCAGTAGCTTTGTCGGAAGTCAGAGAAGAAATCGATGCTAGAATCGTCAGCACTGGAACTGGCATTGCTTGATTGAAAAGTTCTAGGAGTAAAGAATAATCGATTTTGTGGTTCTCGGCTTGACGTTTCATGCTCCATAACAATTCCGAAGGCTTCCGGTCCCCCAGATTTTCTACAGCTAACAACCGCCGAATTTCTTGAGTCTTGCTTTCCGAACACCGTTCCACTAGTTTTCCCTTCAGATTCTGATACGGGTCTGTTGTGTCTGACTGCATAATGACATCTCTGACGATGGTTGTCGTTTATGGAGGAAGATGAACGACTACATAATTATATTTGGTTTTAGAGTCAGTTATAGGCTTAGGAGTCACTAGTGCGAAAGTACTTTCTATCATATAAAACCACAACGTAGGATCTGCTTTTATGAATTCTGGTATGACAACAGCCGCTGACTCCATAATTATGCAGTTTTTATTCAGGAAAAATGAGCATAGATTAATGGTTTAAATTCTCGGGTCACCACTATTGTGATAAGTGATCAGTGTTCAGAGTGGAGAATAGAATCAAGACTTCAATTCAAGGAAGCGTTTATTACATTTCTACTACATCGCAAGACGGTCAAGTACCAAGTGGCTGGGGTCCTTCGTACTCTGCTCTACAGGTATATCACGTTCACCCGGGCGCCTGCTTCCCCCAAGAGAAAAAGGTGGTAGGAATTTATTTCCTGTCTGAACTGTGTGTCCATACCTATGAGTGGAAACGCCATTTCCGTTACTAATTAAGGATGTGAGAAAGAGATCACCACAAACTCTTAAACTGTTTACAGATTATTAAACAGGAGAAAAGAAAGCTGTGGTGCAATAAATTGTAATAAATGAATAAATATTTAAGTTCTTTTTTTATCATAATTAGCAAACGCATTATAAAAAATATGTACTACCAAACCATTTTGGGATAAAAATTTTGAAGCGACTAGCTTAATTCACGCTAATAATTTACTTAGATACACATGAGACAAATGATTGAAACCAATCTTAGTTTACTTCAGTTTGCTGCAGCTTTTACACTTGTATTCATGTTCATTTAAAAAATAAAATCCATTTGCTCACTATTCGTAAAAATATTAGCATTTCAGAAATTAACAGATTAAAGCTAAAAAAACATTGGCCTTTTATTTAAGTTTGTTCTTTTTTTTTTTCTAACTGCATAGTTCATTGAATATATCAAAAACAAATACAATAAGACAGTTAATAAATGTTTGCCCATTATTATTTTGATTTCATTTAATAATCCAATTTTTTTTCCTTGCAATGTTGACATATTTTAAATGTAGCATTGAAAATTATATATAAACACTTTAATGAATGAATTTAGCAATAAAAATTAAGCAAATCTATTTAAATGAAAAATACCTGCAATTTAAAATTTTTACTTCATGTAATCTTTATATCTTTTACAGCTTCTTTTCGGCATGACAGAAATTTCTCTAAAAAAAGCCACAAAAAATTATTACCTTTCAAATAAGAAATATATTCCTTTAAGAATTGAAACTAGCACTTTCTACTGAAAAACACAATAACATTCCCCCCCCCCGTGAGAAGCTAAATACCTAATTTAAATCACTAGAGCGATGGTAAAAAATTATATTATAGAACTCCGAAAGGAGGAAAGGTATTTAATTTAAAAATTGGCAGAAGCATGTAAAGAAGTACCCAGAGAAATGAGAATCTTCTGCTGCTAAGAGCGAAATTATTAGATATATCTGGCAGGGCTCCGGCGACAGCGCGAACTTTGTTTACATGTTTTGTCTGCCCTTTGTTATAGGTGTAAAACAAAGCAGGCAAGTACAAAAGAAAAAAATATATCTGATGCATAGTTAAAAAAATTATTTATTTTTTCATTTAATTGTTGATGAAACAAATGTGTTTTATCTTTAGAATATGTCTAACCTCATTTTAAAAATTATCAAAAACTAAAATTTGAAAAATATATGTTACTCTAATTATCCTTTGTCTTCTTAATGTTTTATCTCGTTCTTATTAGAAATGTTTTTTTAATTTCTTAAAATTTGATTTTGTGTAATTAAAATTACGTTCCTTTTTTCATTTTTTAAAATTTTTCTTTGGTTTTTATTTTTTAATTTAATTTTTATTTTAATCAATATATATACACACACACACACATGTGCATACTTTACTCTGTGAAAAATCATTTCTATGTTTACGAAAAATTTACATATCTTGAATTTTAAAGAAAATCTTTTAATAATTGATTAGCTGTCAAACATTAAAGTTTTTATTATTTACCAAAATTTTATATTGAAATGTAAAAAGAAATACCTAAATTTTTTTGTTATATAGAGCATTAAATAAAATTTATCTCTGCAATAATCAGTATATGATCTATGGAGATAGATTCCTATATTGGAATTGTTTATCAAATCCTCTAAAAATAATAAATTTTTATTGATCTTGTGTAATTTTTGTAAATGCTATGCATTTCATATATGATTGAAAAAGGATAACTTATTTTAAATTTACACAATTTATTTTAATTCATAATGAAAGTATAAAGATGACAATACTGAATATTGCTGTTTTATTCAATTAATGTTACTTGTTCATATTTATTATAATTATTACTTCTGATTAGCACAATCCTATAAATTTTGTGTCTTGAAAATCATTACCATGTAGAATACACAATTTAGTGTGATTTTAGTAACTTTTATGTGTGACTTTAATGAATAAAATTTAAAGTTTACTAATAGATAAATAACAAATTTCATGACTTTTTAGGTATATTTTTACTTTTAATAAGCCAGAACTCTTGATAATGCAAAATTAATTTAACTTAAATTCTATTTAATGCTTGAAACTCTCATACTAATGTTTTTATTGCAATAAATGATGTCTTCTAATAAACTATTTTATATTTATCTTATTGTAACATTGCCATTTAACACTTTTTTATATTTAGTCAATAACTTAAAAAGTCATCAGATAAAATTTCACTATTAAATTTTCTTTATATATATATATATATATATATATATATATATATATATATATATATATATATATATATATATATATATTGATTCGTAAAATGACATCAAGTTATTGATCTCTTAAATTTGGAAGGAAAATAGATTTTAGAAATGCATATCTATTGCTAAAATCAAAATTTTTTTAATTTTGCATAAAAAATTATTCAATAAAAAATAATTCAATAATTATTATGTATGGCTTTACATTGATCACATTTAAATATTAATAATTCTATTTTTATTTTTTTATTCCTTCCTATATTTTCTCTAATATTGGGAACACAGACAAAATAAGATCTAAATAAACTAAAGCAAACTTGATTTTTAAATTATTAAGGGAATTTTAAACAAATGATAATTTGTTTGACTTAGAAACATGATGGATCTTATTTTTCATTGGAAGAAGTTTAAGATGACTTAGGAATGTCAATAACTTATGGTAAAACTCTAAAAAATCAGTTAAAAATAATAATTTTTAATATATCTTTGAAAGCAAATATATTGTAAATATTTATTTGGTTTTCTATGCATCTGTTTCTTATGCTTGTTTTATTACAATTTTATTTCTGATATTTAGAAATGGATTAGTATATAATCAATTATGTGATATATATTTACTGTAAAGTTTCAGCAATTTGGGATTTAGTTATCTGCTATGCCAGCAGCATTTATATTTTTATTCAATTAATCCAACTAAAATTGTTGAAAAATAATTTGCTGTTAGCTTGCAAACGTCAATGAGTATATGTGTTTGTCAAAAGCTTGTTCGCATCAGTGAATCAATGCAATCTCTTGCTAATGTGTCTCTCACTATACAGTTACCATTTGAATTCCCCAAACATTTTCATTTGTTTGTACATTTATGCTAAAAATACTATTTCTTTCTTCAATAGTCAATGCACAGTGAAGTTATTTGTTAACAGTAAGTTTTTGAATATGCTATGCTTTATTGTAGTCATATTAACAATCATGATTATGGAAAGCAAAAAAGAAAAGATTCTTTTATCTATGCGAAAAAAAAAAGTTTGATACATGAAAAAGCCTAGATAAAAGGGAAACATTGCAGAATACTGATGACTATACCATTAGTCATTGCCCTGTTGGAGATTAAAAACAAAAGCAATTAGAATTATAATTGTAGTGTTCCTCACAAGTTTCCAAAATTGACATAAAAGAGAAAAACAAAAAAAAGTGATTATAAGAAAACTGTTGAGGCTTTGTTACATTTGCTTTGTCAAATTTGTTAATAAAGGGGTACTTATTTCAGGACTTTTTTTTTTTAAAGGATTGTATTTTTAAAAAGAAATTATAGAAAGTGATGCAGATTTTGCATGGATAATGTAGAAGCTGGCTAGACAAATGGTAAAAGATATCTGCAATCCATCAGTTCTAAAGAAATACTGTCATGAAACTTTGAAGAAATGGACCAATTTTAGAATATTCCAACATTTATTGAAGCTGAAAGCTTAACAAGAGATCAAATGTTTAATTGCAACAAAATGGGCCTTAACTATAAAATGTTACAGAATAAGGGTTTTATAGCTAAATGAAAAACAGTAGCCCCCGTTTTAAAGCAATTTCAAAATATGTTCTAATAATAAAATATTTTAATTAAAATGCCATTGATGAGCAGTGACATTTTTATAAATTGTTTTTTTTAAAAAAGATTATGTCCTTGACAGAGGATTTTAGTAGGTAATAACCTAACCAGGAAAACAGCTTTAGTTTATAAGTTTGATGTTATTAGTATTTTATAATTATTACAACTACCTTTGGTGACATTACTTATGAAAAGCCTTATATCTTTTTTAATTTCTCATTAGAAATATGTCAAATATTTTGTCTCTCCACTGTTCATTAATCTTGATAATTATTTTATTGATTTATAGTTGCAGTTGTGTTAAGAACAAATTTTATTAATATTTTTGGACAATATTTTCAATTTTTAAGTTTTAACAATTTTAAGTACATGTTTTTGTTTCATATTCTTAAGGCTTTCTTCGCAATGATATTCTGCCATGATTCCTATATATTCCACAAATTATGCAACCTCTTCTACTAGTTTGTAAACTTATTATTGAAATTTGTAGTCATTTAACTCAACATTCTAAAGATTCTGCTATCCAAGTATGCATTTATTGCAATTGTTTCCTACAGGAAACAAAATATTAATACATTTTTTGTTACATTTAATTTTACTGTCCATATTCTTAATTTTATGTCTACTATATTTTGAATTATTTCTGAACACTATTAAAACTATATTTTCTTCCACACTTCGATCCACCTTGGTTACATCCTTGCCAATCACAGCTAGGATGTAACCATTTTTAATTTCATTATAACATGAAAATATTCCACTTTTGTTACTCCATTCTTTGTCATTTCAAGAATTTTTCTGGAGAAATGTTTTAACCACATTAATTTGTCATTAGTTTATAGAAATTATTATTTTATATAATCTTCCTGATAATCTTACAAAAATTTATTAAAAAAAATGAAATATATATTTTATTTTATAACAATGTATATATATATATATATATATATATATATATATATATATATATATATAGACTTTACATTTACATGTTGTGTGGTAAAAATAAAGCAATTCATTTTTATAAATTAAATACAATTAATAGAAAAGCTTTATGTGTTTCCCCCTATTTTTTACATTGAAATAAATTCGAATTGTAAATAGAGCCATTATAAATTTAATAAGATGTAAAAAAATATTAAGAATGCAATGTGATAAGATATTAGCAAAGTTAAATAAAATAATGTATTTTCATATTTATCATTTGAATTCAAAATTGTTATAAAATGTTCAGAAAATCATTTTGGCTTGGTGGGGCAAATTAAATTTTGCCATATACTGGCCTTATGTCACATAATTTCTTGTAATTGTATGAATGCAATTTTTTGCATAAAATACCTTGCTTCTGACCAATATGTCTGCATAGTTTTAATTATATTGTTACTATTTCATAAATTTTTGTAACAGAATGGATGATTTTAAAGTTTTTTATAAAAAAATTTTTACGGTATTATAATTTTTTTCTATATATTTGAAATTTAAAAATGATTTATTGAATTTATATATTCACCTTTATTCATTTATTGAATTCAATAATGCATAATTATGTCAGGAGTTGAAATCATGTTCTCGTGTATGACAGTTCTATACAGTAATAACTATAAAATCTTTCTTGAAAGAAATCCTCCAAGTCATTCTAATTATAAAAGTTAATCAGTAATTAATACAAGTAATTCAGTAATGCAGTTTTGTGCAGTTATGAAAAATTAATTTTAATTAACCTTATATCAGTCAATTTTTAATTTGCATCCTTTTTGAAATAATTCTAAAAATTTTTATTTTTCTAAATAAGTATTTTAACTTATTTGTGCTCTCTACAAAAAATGGTAAAATTAATTTTATAAGTCGTTTATACAATTCAATATGTAATAATTTATTTCACTTAGTCAAAAAAAAATATTCTACACTTCAATTTAAGATACTATCAACACATTTTTAAATTTTACATGTTTTTTAAATTAAAAATGATAAGTGTATTCTGCTTATTAAATTGCTCTCTCAGGAACGTTTCACTCTATGCATTGTATATCACTATAACAAGTTTTGACTTTAGCACTTTTCTTTATTGGCAAAATTTCATTATAAATCTTATCAACAGCTAAATACCTTTTAAATTTTACTCCAAAAAATAAAATTTATTAAAATTGATTTGTTGTTTGAAAATGATTTTAAATCTAACAGTGCTATTTTCTGACAAATAAATCAACCCTGTAGAAAATTGAATATTAAAGCTTTTTGCTGAGCTGACAACCAAATGATTTAAATAGCTTGTCGGTTTGATTCTTCCCTCATTGGTTGTTTGTCGTAGTTTTGAATCCACTTTAAACTTTCCTGGTGCACTTTAAGCTGTATATCCTGTTTTAATTTGGCCTCATGTGAAAAAAAGGAAAGTAAAAATATGTTTATTGAATGATCAAGAAATCAAATCTTTATATTTATATTTTAACCTGATTAATTCACTAGCAAATCACTCAATTAATTTTAATATATATATATAAAGCAAAAATTTATAAGATCTATAAAATTATATATAATAAATTGAAAATATTTATAAATAGAGAATTAAAATTATTTTCTACTGATATTTATTTTTGTCAATGTTATAGATTCTTTAGTTACTGAAGTTAGGTTTCCCTTTTATATAAATCTCAATTAAAATAGAGTTATTTAAATAAAAGTTACTTAAAATGAAGTAATTTTTTTCACTTTTAAAACTTTTGTAAATTATTATTATTATTATTATTATTTTTAATTTTTACTTAGCCAACGTCTTTACAAGAGAATCGATTTTGTATTTAAATTTTTAAAAATTCAGTAATTCCAAACTAAAATAAATATCTATCCTAAAATAGTATCTATCCTTTTTACAAACACTTCTGAAATCATTCTAGAAGTATTAATTTTTATTTTCTTTGTCGCATTATTGTAAATAACATATATGCTAATGTAAACCAATTAAAAATATAGGGTAAATATTAACTATAAGGTTAAATTAACTAGTAAATATTGTTTCAAAGAAATAAAATTTTATTTAAATTTTAATGGTTTATCGATGGGAATTGAAAGAAACTTTTCATATTTACTTTAATTCTAGCTTTTAAAAAATTTGCTTAAAGGATTACTTTAAGCAAACTTTCACCTGATATAAAAATGAGAATAATGTTGTCAATGATTATGTTGATACAATATTCTCATTTTCAGAAAATTATAACATTGGGAAAAATTTCAATAATTGAAGCCTTCTTATGAGATTTATTAATAATTCTACATACAATAATTTTGTAAATTTTAATAGAAATCTATAACAGAATATTTTATAATATTATAGTTTTATTTTTCTATATATTTGTCTCATTATGATTTTCATGTATTCCTTTTTAGCTACTTAATTTAGTAATCTTTAAATATATATTTTACATTAATTATGTCATTATAATCATAAAAACATGTAAATCATTTGTAATTTGATTTAATTTTGGTAAACTTTTAAATTGTATTTTCAAGATTTTGAGACGACATTTATAGAATATTTACTTGTATGAATGTTTAGTTTATTTAAATGAAAAGTAGAAAAGGAAATATATATATATATATATATATATATATATATATATATATATAT
>JAPDSC010098243.1:0-18805 GCA_026290005.1 Latrodectus geometricus | reverse complement strand
TTTATCAAAAAGTATTTTTTTTAAATACTTGAAATATTTGGAAACATCAAAAAAATTTATTCTTTTTATTAAATACTTGTTTTATATAACTTAAAGTTCGCAAAAATTCCTTGTTTACTTAAGCTTATATTTGAAAAGTTCCTACCTTTGAACTGACAATATGTTGGCAAGAACAAAATTTTGTTTTTTAAATGTATTTAATATCTATTTATATTATTCTATTAAGAGTTATGTTGTAATTTTGAATAACCCACTTCTTGTTAAATGGAAAATATTGTATCCTGAAAGGGAAAATAAGGATACATATGCTTTAATAATTGATTTTTTTCCTACTAAATTTTAAATTCTGTGTGAGATAACAATTTCTATCCTGAATAATTTTTTAAGTGTAATTAAATGAAAATTATATTTCAGTGTCTTCAATATTGTATGAAAATTTAAAAAAATTTATTTTTTAGGTGGAGTTAAGCTGACAGATACATTTAATTATTATGGTCCATTACCTTCTGCTTTGACCCTGATGAGGATTATGGCATCATGTAACGAAGAATTAGCATTACATTTGGTATGACTTTACAAATTATTTTTTTTTAATTTGATATATGCTAAATATTTCAAATAAGTAACTGTTATAAGCAAAGATACTATATATATTGCTAACAAAGTTATCCATTTCTTTCTGTATTCAATAATTGTGGATAGTTATATATTCAAATAATATTCTGTCTAAAAGTAATTTCTTAAACTTCAAAATTATCAAACTTTGTTATTGTATTGTATACAAAATTATAGAAACAAATGTGTTGTATCAAATTTATGTGCTTTTCATTATTTTTACTTCACAAATGGTTTTTGCAGAATGAACAATTTTTTTTCTACAATATTAACATATGAAAACAACAAATACAAGAAAAATTTCACTGTACTTGTGAAATTTTGCAATTAAAATAAATTAAGTCTTGAATGAAATCGAATTTTCCATCACTTTAAATATTTGTTTCAAAGATGTGTTTGTAAAAATGTAAATGATCATCAAGTTTGGTAACTTGCCACAACATTTGTTATCTTTTCTAGAAAAACTAACAAAAATTGTGTATATAAATTTTCAACTCTTCTATAAACTATGAACTTATAGTGCTTTGAACTTTTATGTACATAAATTTTTGATGACATAATTTTTTTTTTATTAAACTAATATTAACGAAGCTTTAAAATTTCTTTTAATAATAAAATTATGTTCAAATTTTCCAGTGCAATTAAATGTAATTCAATTTTGAAGAGATTTTTTTTTTTCATGAAAAATGAGTAAATTATAATAGTTTCTAATATTGAAGGATATCCATTCAAGTGTTAAGCTGTATGGTTGTTTTCAAATGCTACTTTATTTTAAATTAAAGAACTAAAATCTAAATTATGAGAATGAAATGGTTGATAAACAACTAAATAAAAATTATATTTTATTATTGTATGTAATTTATTTTACTGAGTTATTAATATTTTTTCTGATGTTAAAAATCTCAAAATTAGGATATTATTGTCTGAATTTATTGATACTTTTTTCCAATTTAGTTGATTAAAATAATAAGTGCTTAAAATCAACAGGTATACCTACTTATTCATAGGAATTGTTTGAAAATTGCACATTTTTATGTGTATTTCTTAAAAATTTATTCTCTTTCTTGGAGGAATTTCCCCATTTACATAGATTCATTAATATATTTTATTAAATTAGCCAGCTTGAAGATATGAAGTAAAAGGAAAAAAAACTTTTGATGTTTATTGTAAAATTTAAAAAAACTTTTGTGAAATTACATTAAAAAAGCTATTTATAAAAGTAAAAATAAATAACTTTCAAATACGCTTTATAAATTACAAAATCAATTTATAAATTTTAAAAAATATGTAGAATTCTTAGAATCCAGAATTCACATGTTGAATATTATTCTTAAACAATATTATAGACATATATTAGGTTCTGTAAATTTTTAGTGATACAATGCACAATTTTTTTACTCAATTGGTTTTAAATATTGTTAATATTTTTTTTATAAATATTAATATTTTTCAGGAGACATTTTTTTTACATAAATCCCTAAAATATAATGTTGAGATATATTATACATTAGAAATGAATTATAGAAAAATGAATATTATGTTTTAAGATGTCTTATGTGAAAAATATTATTTTTAAAAGTAAATAGTAGTAAACCTTAAAATTGTAAACATTTTATTAATGATTATGATTTGTATAGCTTTCATAATCAAATTAGTTAATAATATTGATGAAATAAATATATTAATTTTTTTTTCTATTCAATGAATATGAATTTTCACAATTTTATTTGTATATTATTGCTTTAAAGTTTTATTGAAATTTATAAAATTTACATTTATCAATTTTGCTTTGTTTGTGTTTACTATAACTTGTTGAATTACTAACTTATTCTTTTTTCTTAAATATTTTTTTAATTCATGTTAAAAATGTATGAAATTTTATGAATCATTCAATCTAAATAAATATTCCTAATTATTTTGACTATTTTGATATTTCTAGTTTAGATTTTCTGATTTAAATTCTCATAATTTTAATAGTAATATTGTATAAAACATAACTTTTGCACAAATGTATGCAAAAGTATATTTTTAACTTTGTAATAAATTCTTATTACAATTATTAACATACTTTTTAAATATAAAATTTTGATTTGTTGAATATATTGACACTGTATTTAATACTCATTGTAAGTTAAAATATTGTGAACTATTTTCCTGAATTGGAAAGATTTTTGTAATTGCAACTAATATTTTCATATTTATTGTAATGCTCAAAATGCAATAAATTATCAATTATTAGATGCCATTTTAATATTTTTAATGCATTTAATGAAAAATTACTATAACGAGAAAACAGGCAGCGATAAAATGACTTTTATAATTAATTTGGTTAAAGTATTTTCACAAATAAAATATTTTAATTCTTCTTACCCCAAAAGAGAAATATTTTCACATTTTTTTTCATGGGAAAAGTAATATAATCTTGCTGTAGGAAAAAAAAATTTTTTTTATAAATATTTATGTGTAGACTCTCTGTTTTTAATAAAATTGCTTCAATATTTTCAAAAATAAAATATTCTTGAATCGGTTGTCACTCGGTGCAATGGTATTAATTGACAATTGATTGAAGCTTCTTTCAATCATTTTGTGAATTATAGAATGAATTATCCATTCCATATAGTTCAATGAATAATAGAGACTTTATTGTAATATGTGTTTGCATATTAATAATCATAAATCATTTATTTATAATATATTAATTCCTAAAAAACAATCGCTTTATATTATTTGTATTAATTATTATGGTAAATTTATATTTTACCTTATTTTCTTATCTAGGGATGAAAAGTTGCCACCTCCTGAATTACAAAATGCTTTGCTTGAGAGACTTAAAATTCTTCATATTTTGCTTTGCCATGGATTGGGGTTTGAAGTATTTTTGTAAGAATATATTATTTTATTTAAATGTGGAAAATATACTGTTAAAGTAATAGGGAAATGTTAAATTTTCAGTCTGATTGAATACTTTTCTGCTTCAATGATTCTTTAAATTGTCTGTTGTATGCAATAATCTATGTATTTTATTTCAATAAATCAAATAAATTTTCTTATCAGGAAAAATCCTTATATTATTTAAAACATTAAGAAATGGAGTTTTCCTTTCTTTATGACTTATTTTTACAATTTATATGTCTTATGGTAATTTCCATAATTTCAAAATTATTCTTTTATGACCTTTCTGCCATACTCGCTCATGCATTTTACATACTCCAATTGCTTCTGATTTAAAAGGCACTCTGTGCTTAGAAAATATCAAAAAATATCAAAACTTTATATCAAATATCAATATATATCAAAATATAAAAAATATCAAAACTTTAAGATATTCTATACTAAACTTACTTGCATAGCATGCAAACTTTTTTCCTTTTGCTTTCCTTTAGTACCACCTGCAGACAGATTTGAGTTACACAGAATGCTTTGATTGTTTTATATTATATGCTCTTAGTTCAAATAGTGAGTGCTGATAAATTAATTAAGCAAGGTACTGCAATTTTTATGCAACTTTTAACATGTGGCTATGAATTTCCAGTAGCGTGCACCTGCAAACAATCAAATCCAATAATATCACAAGCAAATTGCCACCCAACCACTTTGCCATAAATCTTGTAAGTATTTTGATAAAGTTAAAAGTATCTCTATTCTGACATGTTACATGACATAAGTGTTGCAGCTAGAGCACAAACCAATATATATTGCATGCCTTTTTTCTTTTCAATCTATTCATATTGCTATTTCCTCCCTACAACTTTATGATTGACTTATTTTACAAACTTTATTTTGTTTACCAGATATAAAACCCTAACTTTGTTATTTTATAACTGCAGAAGCTGCAAGTAGTTTTGTTGCATGAATATACCCTTTATCACCTTTACTTAACTTTAAGTTGATCTAATTGCTTTCTAAAGTTTTGTTTTAGCTGCTAATTTAGTCTTTATTTTATATGTTTTTATAAATTTTGTTCAGTTTCAATAGAATTTTTTTTATCCTATTGCTTGTGTAATTTTGAGTTGACAAAATCTCATATTTATAGGTATGTAGTGTGCATTTTTAACTTTTGTTAAATCATGTGCATTAATTCTATAGTATATATAAGCAATATAGCATGTTTATTCTTAAAAAAGTTGATATAATATCAAAATATTAATTTTTATTTATTTATTATTTTTAGGCATTTGTATCCTATATTTTTGAGACGGGTGGATTTTTGTCTAAGTTTAAATTTAAATGTCAAAGAATCAAAATATTGTCAAGATTTTGAATATGCATCTCATTTTTCAAGGCATTAGAAGCAATTGTTATACATTTATCAGAAGAATCTGAACAGTAAATTTTTTTAATTTTTAATATAATTTAAATATTTTAATATATGATACTTATCAGTTTTTCTTCTAGATTTCTTTATAAATTTAATATTTTATTGAATCTTTTTATTTTTTTGTAATTTGTTAAGAGCAAGGTAGTTTTAAAGTTTTTAATTCTGTAATTAATTTTATAGTATGCGAATTTATTTTATTTTTCATTTTTTTTTAACTTCATAGCTTTTTGAATTACTTTAAAAATTTATTTACAATAATTTTTTAAAATTCATTTCTATATTTCATAATTTTATAATTCCTTTTCTTATTAATATAAAAGTTTGTCTGTGTTCCAATATTTTTATTTTATCTATGTAGGGTATGTTTTCAATTATATTTTTTATTTTCATAATTAATTTTGCATCTTGAACACCAATGCATTTATTATTTTTATTTTAAAAATTTCAGTTAATAATGTCTAATAAATAAGTAATATTTATTAATAATTTTTATTTAATTTTTCAGAGAATTAAAAACCAAATATTTGATTTTATTTGTTTTCATCATATCAAAATAAAATGTGTCCTATTTAGTTTTATCATTTCTTTAAATTAAATTTTAGCTCTGAGACCTCTACTGTTATGGATGCTGTATTTTAACATGCTGTAATGTGTTTAAAAGAGTGATGTCATCATTTAAAACAAAAGAAATTGTCAGATGTAAGTTTATGTGGGAAAATTATCTTTTTGCCTCGTTCAATAACTAGGACTTTTTTTAATAATAACAAAATTACATTATGCATTCCATGCCTTAATCAAGTTATGCATCAATAGACTAATATTGAGATTTTCTTATAGTCTATCGTAAAAAAATTTATTCCTTAATATAAAGAATATATTTTAAATAATGTTATATGTTACACACTTAACTGAGTGATATAGCTTAACACAATATAAATATTAAAACAAGATAAAAAAAAATAAAAATAAAAAATAACAGTTAAAAGTAACATACAAACATAAAAATATTCATTCCTGTTCTTGTTAACTTAAGTTATTTATAAAGAGGTGACATTTTCTACAAATTAAAAAAAAAAATATGATTCAGGATGCCACACAGTAGGAAAAATTGAAATGTTTTAAATAATTCATTTCTTGTGGCAAATCATACAGAGTTAGGAAATGGAAATAAAAAATTCAAGGAGTATGATTTTAAAAGGTTTATTTGAGTTTTATTATAAATTAATGTGTCGTTTCATGTATTTATTAACAAAAAGAAAACAGGCTGAAATGTAAATATTTTTCCAACATAAATGGGGAAAATATTTAATTGTACATACATTTTACATTAAATATTATTATATTAATAAACGGAAGTATTCTTGGGACAAAATTAAATACAAAACAATTAAAATAATATGAATCTTGTCCCTGCAATGTTTTACTCAATATCACAATATTTATTTAAATGCCGCTGAAAACTATATGATTCCAAATCTGGAATGTGTGCTATACATTTTGATGCCTACTTTATGTTAACTCCAAAATGGAATCAGTATTTTATGTTTAATTTTATTAATTTATATGTACTAGTTATTTGTTCCAAAACTCGTTTATTATATTATTTTTTTAATTTTGCCATATTAATTTTCTTCATATGTGTCCTTAATGCTAAAATCCCTTACCTTTGATCTTTTTCTACAGGCTAATGCCAAATAAATAATTTATAGGTATGAAAAGTTAAAAAAAAATATCTCGAGTTAAAAATATCTTGGGATAATATTAATTTTATGCATTCCTTGCTGGTGTGCGAACCAATAGGTCAAGTTCTTGTAAAAAATTAATTCATTTGATCAGTACATGTTTTTAAAATTCTTAAGAATGTTTCTTTGGGTGTCAATTTACAGATCCTATTGTGATTCCTATTTTTATAACTGTACTACTGCAACCTATTTTAGAGATTTTTGGATAATCCATTGAATGGTTGGGCTATCTTCAAAATGATAAATTTTCTAGTTTTTCTTTTACTTTGGAAAATGGAAAAGTCTTACCAAGGTAACATCAAGATAGTATAGTGGTTTTGGCTAGATTGTGCAGCACTTATCTCTCCCAGAAAGTCATTGCTTTGTCATTGGGAAATTTTCAGTTATCAGAAATCTCTGGTCCTTCCCATTCAGGGACTCTGGGCATCATGGATTTCTTTTTAAAACATGGTGTTAAGAATTCTCTTCAGTAGTACAAATTCTTTATTGACCATCTCATACATCAGAAATGCAATGAATATTAGTTTTATCTTGAAATCAGCATTTTCATTTTCTTGATGATTGATTGTCTTTTAAATTCTTGTAGAATTAATGAGATAATTGTCATATATTAATAAGTTAAAAAATATGAATATAAAATTTAACTTCGGAATAAAGTTTTTAGTAGTGTGCTGTCAAGTGGGATTTATGATGGGAGTTCTAATCTAAGCAACTCATCAAGTGTTAGATATGTGATGTAATGAGTATTTAAATAATACAAAAGCTGTTTTCAAGTTGTTTTTCTTCCTGTCTTGGTGAAAAATAAACAAGAAATAAAACTTATGTTAATGTTACAAGATTAAATTTTGGTTTCATGTGGACAAAATTGATTCTAAGATTCTTTGATTGCATTGATAAATGTAGCTTATAAAGACTGACTTCCATGGCAAAAAGTTTTGGTGCTTCAGTGAGTTCAACTGTAAACAGTAGAGGGTTGTTGACATTGAGTACATATCTTAGAATAAGTGATTTGGATGAAAATGTGGTCAAAAAATTTCTTGGACAATCAGTCATGTGTCAGATTAATTGTTGTATATTCAAAACATGCAAAACAATAATTCATAAAACTATTGTGTGAAATTAAAGCATGTGAGAATTTTGCATAAAATATAAAATTGTGAGCGATGGAATAAAACAATGATGATTTGATGTTTCCTATGAGCAGTTGTATTTAACCATACTTTTCAGATAGCTTAATAACAAGTGACAAATCATAATGGCTACAATTCGACTTTGAGTATCAAGGCTTAGGGTAACATATTGAGAACTCCATGGTGTACTTTTTGATAAATGAATTACTTATTGTATTTTAAAATGCATTGAAGCCAACAGATATGAGGAATAAGTATTTAATTTTGCAAGATTAATATTGAGAATATTTCACTTGTATATTTTCTATGTATTTGCTTTCATTATTATAATATGTGTAAAATTGATATCAAGAAATAATTTTTATCAATTTTACAATTGGTAAAATATTTTTGAGTATTTATTCCTTTTTGTACTATAGTTAACAAATTTTGAGCTTATTTTTGTTTTACAAATAAATTTCCCATATGCAAATGTACAAATTATTATTTGTTTTCAAGCAAGCTAAGATTCTTCTTGCTTCCACTATTTTTGTTTTCATGTTATTCAAAAAGTCTCACAAAAAGGTTGTGTAAAATATTAAATTTTCTACTTTGATTTTATTATTTTATAAAATATAAAATTTATATATTAAATTAATCTTTGTTTTTCTTGTTTTAAATATAAAATATTTTCACTTTAATAAAATTATCTATTAACATATTAAGTTTAATATTCTATTAATTTTTGTAGCTAACTTGTGAAGATTGCAAAACTTGTTCTGTTGTGAAAGACATCTATGCTTCTTACTTTATTCCTTGCATTAAATATAAAATATTCAAAAGTTTGCTTGCAGTAAGTAGCTTCCATTTTGTAGAATTTCTTATTTGTGATTACTTTACATTAATTTATTGAAATATCAAAAATTACTAAATTCATACATTTTATAAAATTTTTAATCTATATTTTATAGTAAACTTTATAGTATTTGTATAAGAATTTGAAATAATTAAAATCATGCTTCAGATACTTAGGAACATATCTTAGTCACAGCTATTTTAACCCAGCAATCTAAAAGTAATTCATAAATTAACAAAAATAACTCAGAAATATTGCATCTTATTAAACAATAATTAATAAAGAAAATCATTAATGGAAAAATAAGTAATAAAAATTGTGAAAATATCATGAATTTGCAGTCGTGATTATTTCATAATTATTTTGGGAAATTTTTTTTATCAAATTATGTGATTTGTATTTAGAAAACTTGTTTGTATTTGAAAAATGTTTTGAAAAATTAAAAAATGCTAGAGGAAATATATATTTGCTCAACAATCTGAACTTTTTTGTCAATTTTGTAACTGAAGTGTTCTTATAAAATGCTTACTTTATCATAAATAATAAGGAGGAATGCAGTGTTACCTTTTTCTATAATAGTGTCATACTATGCATGTTATTTTAACATATCAGTAGTGAAGGAAAGTAGAATGATTAAATTTCATTTTCAAATAAGAAGCACAATATTGCATTGGATAACATATATGGCAATATTGTTTGAAACATCTGTTTGTCAATTTCATTTTCCATTCAATTTTTTTATTTTATATAATTGTAGGTTTTGAATTTAATTTAGCTATTTTCATTGGTTTTACCGTCTTTTTCCACTTGCTGAACATTTTGTTAATTTTGTGTACTGATTACTATTTGACTGTCATTTTAGATTAGATTAATCATTTAAAGAATTCTTTCAAGTGAATGTTAATATTATAAACCTGTATTTAATCTACAAACTAATAACAGAAAAAAAATTTTTTAGAGGAGTTTATTTTGATCCAAGATTATTTTAAAAATATAGGTACTGCATTTTTAAGTTAATACAATTTTTTTTTAAAAAAAAAAAATACAGTCTTTTCCTGTGATTTTTTTGTAGCAACAAACATATTTCTTTCCTCACAAAGAATTACTTTGACATTTTAAAATAGGATTTTTTTTTTTTTTTTTGATTTAAAAAAAGACAGGAAAAAGAAAAATGATTTAAAATGCATATTTCACTTTATATATAATCTAAATTTTAAAGTGCATGTTGCACACTAAATTTGAATATAGGAATGCAGCAAAGATAAATTTTGATAAAAGAATTAATATGAAATTTAAAAAAAAGAAAAAAGAAAAAATTAAAGAGTTATCATTATAGTAAAAAAGATATTGAAAAAAAAATCAATGTTATCGCACAAGCAATTCAATCTTTGTGATCGTTTATTATTTTTATAATAATATTTCTCTTTTGCATAATTCAACTTTAAATAAAGTGTTAATATTCTTCAAGAGTCATCAGTTACAATTTGATAGATCAACCGTTTTTATTAATTCTACTAGAATGAATCTTTGTAATTGAATAGATCAATCATTTGTTTTTTATATTTCCTTAGAATTATTTGATTTGCTTACGTTGCATTTTTATATTTGCTTATAAATAAAGTAATGCTGCTATGAAAGAAATTAGATCATTTTGTTGTGAAGAAAATGAAATTTATCATTCATAATTTATTAAAATTATTGTAAATACCTCTTGTAAATTTGCCTAGTATACATAAAGGTTAGTTGAAATGCAGCTCAGAATTTTTTACTTCAATTTTTAAAAAAAACTGTTAAGTTTCAGGCAGTAAGGAATATCAAAGTGTTTATTTTGTGGACACCACATTTTTACAAATTCGCTAAAAATTATAGTGTCTGATTAACAAGTCTATTTATCTTCTGGATAATATCATTAGTATTTTTTAAATTCAAATTTCTACATTGAACTACTTTTTGTTTTATTGAAAACTTTTATTTACAATTTCTGCTTTTTTAAAATTCAAATTGATATACATAATACAGACAGATTTTTATGTGATTTATTTCTTTTGTTCAATTTCTTTTTAAATTAAGTATAATTTTTTATTTTGATGAAACATTTGTGTTTACTTCAAACAGGTCATGATCGTTATTGTTGACTGAGGGTGAATCTGGCAACAAACAAGATGTTAAAACAATTGTTTCTTTTGGAAGTGTCACATGGGAAGGAAATCTAATTTTTCTACTAAGAAAAGGAACTCCTATTTCCTTATCATTGGTAATTCTGAATTTTATTTTTCAATGTAAAAAGTTTTTTAATTATTATGATAAAGAGGTCAGTTCAATTTCTAGTTTATTTTTCCTTTTACATCATTTTATTTACCAACTTCTTTAACAATATTTATTTTTGAAATTATTATCAATAAAATAAAAACGATTAATCTAAAAATATTCAGGATTAAAATTATGGAAAAAAAAATTCTCTGAAAATAATTGCTTCTAGTTTTTTATAAATAGTTAGTATTGTTTGTAGATAATTTTAGTCTGCTACTGTGTGCAAAACTCATCAAATTTTCTCATAACATAATTAACATTCTTAAAACTTTGTAGTATTTAATTTCTGTTTAAGTAATGCAAATTCTTTGGAATTTTGCCATATAATTTTGCATTTAGAAAATTAATGGAATATTCAGACTAAACACGAATAAATTTATGAGTGAAACTATTTTTTGTTATTGTTGAAATGAATTTTATTCTCTTTTTCTTTGAAAATGTGAAATTTGTTTTTAGTAAGTTATTTTAATTTCTGATTGAGTTAGTCATTATGTATATTAACTGTTAACATCCATTTTTCATTTTACATTCTTTTTACTTACACAACAGCACATGTTAAATTTAATTTTTTAAGAAAAATGTTTAGATTTTTTATAATATAACTAGAGTTATTTATTAATTACAGTTTTATTTTTTTAAAATTTATAAACTTTATATGAGATACTTTTTATAAATTAAAATATCATTTAATACATTTAAATTTTCCAATTGAAACATTTATTAAAAATCATTCCCCAATTATATATATATATTTGTGTATTGTTAGTACATTGTATGAATTTCTAATTCAAGTAATGTGTTAATTTTATGTTCTTTTAAATATACTTTTTTAGTCTATTGAAGAACTAGTGAATGATTCATCTGTATTTGAGTATATAAAAAGAATATGTTGTCAGAAATTAAATGGTTCTTGTTGGTTTGCTAGATATGAGTCTCACCTTATATCTTATTAATCAAATGATCTTCTTTGGCAAGTATTGTTTTTTTCATGTATTTAATATTCAATTAGCTATTTCTAAACTGATAATTATTCTTCTAAATCAGCACGTATGGCTACAAATGTCAGTTTGATATGGTGGCAATGTCAATTTTGCAAGAAATAGAATTTTAGTAATTGTTCTGATATTTTTCAGAAACAGTTGCAAGCTATTTGAAGACACTGTATTTCATATTGATCCTTTATACCCCTTTTTTAGAGCTTATAACATTCCAGTTTATCTTGACAGTAATATTTGTTATTGATTTTTATTTTGTTTATTTTATTTATTTATTTATTTATTATTATTATTTATTTTTTTTTTTTTGCTAAATATATAGTTATTTAGCTTTCTTCTAATAGCCAATATTTTGTGTTTACTCATATTAAATTCATAGAATCATTTGTGAAATATCTGTTGGAAATTTAGTCAAACCACCAATCAAATAGTTAACATTCTAACTGTCAATTCAACAGTTAATGAGTTCAGTTCCCATCTTGACTTAAGCATTTGTTGTGATTTGGAGTGTACTTTGAACAATATGTTCCAGTCTAATTAGTTTTTGTTTGCTAAAAATGATTGTTGAGTAATTAACAAACCAAACTAAACTAGCAGAAATTTATTATTTGAATAAACATAAAGTCAGACATTCACTTCTGTACATTCATTATAATGAAGTTTTGTGTTTTCATCTTTTTACAAAGGCATGATAATATCTTTGTAATATTACTATTATTATTGTCTGAATATGTACCAAGATAAATTGTTTGAATAGATTTATATTTCATCTCACACTGATTTTCTAACCAAACATTGTAAAAAATGCACATTCTAAATTTTTTAAAGCATCAATTATAGTTTTAAGAAGCTGTTATCATAAACATTTAACTTTAAATTTAATGTTATCTTTTGAAATTAATGTTATTAATCCTTGGTGTTTCATTCTAGAATTTTAAAATATACTAATTAATTTGCTTTTGTTTGGGAAATTTGATTTTTATTGCTTTTTATTCTGTCATATTGGAACTTCTGTTTTTGCTTGTAAAAATACTATTTCCTTTCAACATATATAATCCTTATAGTTTAATGTAATAGGAAATGTTTTGACTATTTTTAATTATTTTTTATAAAAATAATAATTAAAAATGGGAGACACTGAAAATTTTATCTCATAAATCGATTTAATTAACTAGTTGTTCTATAAGACATAAGCAAAACACATTTAAAGTAATACATATAAAACTAGATTACAATTAAAATAGAGAATTTAATGTTAATAATATATAAGGAAAAAATTACAAAGCTTCTAAATCTAGTTCGTTTAAAATTATATGCTGTGTTTAATGTAGATTAATCATGAATTCATTTATATTTAAATTCTAAATTAATATGTATTGTTTTTATTTGAGAAAATATAGTTATGTTGAATCCTAGCATAGCATGTGCTGTTTGTAATAATGACATCATTTGTATATTGTTATTTGTACTACTCATTCATTAAAAAAAATTACAATTTTATTTTTTTTATCATTGTAAATCAATGATCACAATTACAAATGATATATTTGTTTTGCATGAAATCTCTTCCAAAAAAATTTATCAATCTTTTAATGGAAATAATTTATTATTTAAAGATATACCCCTTTAACTGAAAATAATTACCAATATCTTTTTAATATGTAATAACTATATTTTTAATATTTTAAAATAAGATTAAACTATATAATTATATGTATCATTTAAAATTTTTTATAGGGAATAATTTA
The DNA here is from genome assembly GCA_026290005.1 of Latrodectus geometricus. Taxonomy (NCBI): domain Eukaryota; kingdom Metazoa; phylum Arthropoda; class Arachnida; order Araneae; family Theridiidae; genus Latrodectus; species Latrodectus geometricus. The sequence continues at coordinate 5,112 of JAPDSC010098243.1, read as the reverse complement.
AGAATGTGTTTGCATAATGTGTTAAATAGTATAAGTTTGATACTATTTACTATATTATCACATTAGTTATCAATAAATATTTTTCTAATAAATTTCACTTTGTTTATGTTTGTAAAATGATTAAAACTTAATTTCTTGTATTATTGTTAATGATCATTCTTTGTTACATTTTGATTATTGTAATTTTTGATTCTATGTTGGTTTTTTATATAAATGAAACTCTTAATAATAATGTGATAATTGTTTCTTATATTTTAATATTGAGAATATAAATATTTGTTGAACAATTGTCATTTTGGTATTATATATAAATCATTGTCCATTAGAAAAACTATTAGTGAAAAAAAAAATTCTTAATTAAATATATTTTGCTGAAGTCAGGAACTTAACTGCATAAATCCAAACAGAATCCAGAGATTATTTTTAAAATTAATGTAAGAAGAGAGAATATATTTAAAAATATAAATTTTTTGTCTGCAAAAAAATTTAGAATTATGAGTTCTGATCAGAGTTTGCATGTTAATACAAGAATTACTGTTAAATTAAGTTTGGTTTTTTTTAATCATATGTGATTGTATACATGATTAAATTTAATTGCATTAATTTTATTATCATCCATTTATTTGCTTAGGTCCCTAGTAATCCTGTAGAGTGTTATAAACTTGCTGTTTTTCTTTTACCAATTTTGAGAATGTTTAATTGAAGATTTATTTAAAAATATCATTTTTCATGAAGTTTTTCTACTGTATGTATTTTAACTCCTTATGATTAATCTTACTCATAAAATTATATGGCTTATTTTTATAATATTTGTCATTTTGATATATAATAATAATTACAATATACTTGTGTGAGTTTTCTGAAGTTGTTGTATATATAAAAAAGTAAAAAGATTTATTGTTTAGTTTTGAGAAGAAGTCTCCCTTTTCTATATTTTTATGAACTTTAAATATTGAATAATTTTTCTAAAATGCATACAATTTGAAAAGTTCTAATTAAAAAACTAAACATTTTTTCTCAAATGATAAAAATTTTTACTCGATATAACTGATGTTCTTTAAGTGCTTATTGCTCTGGCGCATTTAAAAATTTATGACAAATTACAATATATTAAATAAAATTTTAAATGCTTATTAGGTCTTCTAAAACAGATATTACTGGTGAAGTTATGTCTCAACTTCAACTATTGCAAAGTGCTATCATTCTTACCTTTTGGATGAAAACCCAGTTTCAAAATCCTGGTAATTTAAGAAGCTTTTTATTTTAAATAAGTTTAAAAAACTTAAGTATACACTTTAAATATTTCTAATCAGTTCTATTAATGTTTTTTGCTTAAATTTTATAGTTTTATAATTAAAAACTTACAATCAAAAAAAATTATTAACAATTATTTTTAAATTTTTCTATTTTTTATTTGTAAATGATTTTGAACATAAATATTTTTTGTAGAATTTTTTCATTTTGAGTTGCATTTATTTGAAGATTTTAAATTATATTAATGTTTCAAAATAAATTAAAAATATTATGCCCTTAAAAAAGTATTTTAATCATCATTGCACATAATTATTGACATTAAAAAGTGTATGTACAAAGCATATAATTTTTCTCTTGTTGTTATATATTTATTTCTATGAATTACCTTCTTAAATACACATTGTATTATATAGCATCATCATCTGATAATGTGACTAATAATAATAAAAAACAATATGCTATCAAAGATGGATATTACTATGAATTAGTAACACTGGCTTACAGAATTTTTTTCTTTCACAATGATTAAGTAAACAGAATGTCTTATATTTTTTATAAATTTTTTACTCAGCTGCTCAAAATTAGAATCTGTATCTGCACCAAGCAATCCAAAATTCCTCTTACCATAAGATTGGTGCTATGCACCAATCTTTGATTTATATCATAATATTTCAAAAAATGAGTTTAGCTAAATAAATTTTGCTTTTAAATCTGAATTAGATTTTCAGTGTAGCAGCACTGAATATGTAACTTTCTTATATATGCTATATTTTCTAGAAAAGATAGTGAGCAGCTGTTGTTCGAAGATTTATTTCTTATCACAAGTAGTTTACAATGGTTACTTTTGTGCCATGAATCACATCTTTCACTTTTGAAAGATGTTCCAGCTTCTGTTGAATTTTGTTATCTTCCTAATAGGTATGTTTCATAAACTTGTACTGAATGGAATCTTAGCTTATGTGGAGATGTTAGTCTTCTGCTAAATTTTTACATAACTGTGTTTCATTTTAAATATTTGTTATAGAGTTTTTATATTAATTAAAACTGTAATATATATTAATTCAGACTTAATTAAAATTCAGACATTCCTAAGGGATTTCAGACTGGCTATACTGCTCATTTTGATTTTAAAGACAAATTATTAGCTCATGATGTAGATGTACCAACTCAGAAAGGGTTTCACCACCATGGAGATGAACCTGAGATATTTTTTGCCCCTTGTTATATGTTATATCAGGGGTGGCCAAAATTTTGGGATCCGGGGTCTACTTTACATTTAAGAAATCACAGGTAGTCTACCAATGGCAGAGCTAAATTAACGTACATATTTATTTTCAGTAATAGAAAAAAATGGTAAATTATGTAATTTTTCTAAAAAAAACTTAATATTAATATTTACAAAATAAAAACTTACTGATGAAAATAATCAAAGTGTTCATTTATCTAAAACTGACCATCCTATTCATTTCGTTTAGTTGAAATTTGGCACTGTATATCTACTATAAGTTTATCATATTGTGGCTGGTACGATTTTAACGAACATTTAATTTCGTGTTTATGTATTGTTTATTGCAATGCATAAACACGAAATTAAATGTTCATTTGTTAAATGCAATCAATATTTGTTTTTTGTTCATGGTTGAAAAAACAGATTCTCAAAGATACCTTGATGCAAAGTATGATTTCAAATACAAAATCAATTTGTAAATATTTGGAAACGTTTCCTCAGAAATTAATTTCCAAAAATTAGTATCGCTAAATATGCTCTGGATTTATATATCGCATCTTAATTTAATAATTTCTTCCTCGACCGTGACTGATGTGATATCTATTAAATGTTCTTAATACTTAATTATATTCGAGGTCATTATCGGGATGGTCCTGTGGACTACCTAAAATGTCTGCGGTCTACCAGTCGACCACGGTCAATGTCTTGGCCATCCCTGTGTTATATGAACATAGTTCTGTAAAAATATTTATAATTTTCTGAGACTGCTGTCTTAAGTAAAAATTTATTATGTTTTAAGTTTATAAATTATAGCTTACTTTTTTAATAAAGTAGAATTCATAAAAATAATTTTAAACCAGATTCAATTTTGTCATTTTCTCAGGATTTTTCTTACATTTTCGTTTAAAAAAATATGGGTTTGATTTAGCTTTTATATTTAAGTTTTGAATCGTGTTACAAAATTCATTGCTTAGTTATTTTATATCTGTATTTATAACATATACATTATTATACAAATTATCATGTATTTTAATATGATATTTTGTTATGATATTCATATTTATTTTAGGCATACTAAAATTTAACTTTTGACTATTTATCTAAATTTTTCTTCAAGTAACTAACTTTCAGTCAAACTAAAAATATATCTGATTAGGCCTTTTGCCATTTTATATAAACTGTATATATTATAGATTTTGGTTTAAAATCATGGTATTGAAAAATGTTTTATGTTTTTTTTTATTCATGTGTAATTGTATGCTCAAGTTTGCAAAATATTCATTGAAGGAGCTGTTCATTTTAGCTTGTAGTTCTTTTTTAACTCAAATAATTACTGCTTTGCATACTATATCACACATATTTTTGATAACGTGAGTACATTTTTATTTTCATTTTCTACATGTAAATTAAAGTATTTAAATTAATTTTTATCGAAAATAATTTAATTTATATTAATTTTTAAAAAATAAAAATTGATTCACATTTTTAGAAAAATGAGTTTATTTTGTATTTCATGCAAAATGCTTCTATGAATATTGGATTAAATAATTAAAATAATAACTGAAATGATAATTATTATTTATGATAAGTTTTTCTGAAATATTTAGATGTGGTAAGGAATGATGGATAACTGTTTTGATAGATCTCTGTTGTCGATACTTTATAAGAAGGAACTATCTGAATACTCAGATGGATTCTAGATCACATATCTGCTACAGCTGTTGCTGCCACTATAACAGCTATTCATAGTCTTTTAATCTCAAAAGCTGATGAGGTATTGTTTGGTCTGGCACTATAAATGATGTTATGTAAAAAAAAATTTTATGAAATAATTGCCATTTCTGAAAAAGCGGACATAATTTAACTGTTTCAATATAATAATATTCAAATTGTAAAATATATACTAGTAGTAACAATATTATATTCTATTATAATTCTATATATTAGGTACCAATAGTAAATACTATACTATTGATATAAAAAATATCTGTTGACTTTTTTTTAATTATTTGACAGAAAAATTATTTAACTAATTTAAATTTGGCATCTAATTTTTGTTTTTATATTAAATAGAATAAAGTAAAATATTGTATGAACATCTTATATTAACACTTTTTTGGTATGACATTTATTGCAAAACTTCCAAAATTATACATGATTTTTTATATTTAAGTGCATCATCAATGTGGACCTTAATACTTAATTATATTTATTACACTGAATAAGATTGTAGTTTCAAATAGATCTAAAACTCAGTTGAACAAGCAATTACGTGATTAAAGGAAAATATTAAATAATTAAAAGTAAAAACATAATGATTGTAGATTTGTTAATAAAAATTAAATTTTGCAATAAGACTTCAAGATAGTCTCAGTTTATATTTTCTGAGCATTAGGAAGTTCAAATAAATTATTTTTACTGATTTATTATTCTATCTTTTGCAGCTATAAAAATACTGGAGCATTTCGTACGTACATTTTAAAAAGTGCTTACATCATAGAAAACGGGGAAAAAACAGTGTCAAAACTTATGATAAATTAATATTTTTTTAATTAGGACATATTTAAGAACACGTTATAAAATAATTAGTAATAATGAGTTATGCAATTGCTATACTCAGATAAAAAAAT
>JAPDSC010098206.1:63206-73672 GCA_026290005.1 Latrodectus geometricus | reverse complement strand
CTACTTACTATCTTCAGGGGAAGTTAAGTAATCTTGAGATCTTGACACTAGAAAATATTTTCACAATTAGTTTCTCTTTAAACCATGCATTTAAATTGAATGATAATCAGTTAAACTTAGAATTATTTTAAAATTATGGTAAAAAAAATTTTAAATCATGAACATTTTAGAAAAGAAAAATAGAATAATAATTTTAATGAGTACTATTAATTCGAAAACTCACTTTTCTGTGGGGAACTGGTATAAATTCGGGATGAATAAGCTAAAAGAGAATTAATTATAAAAACAAGATATGGTAAATCGCTTAAAGAAATTAAGTTATTACTGTCAAAAAAAATTAATTAAAATTTTTAAATCTAACAACAAACACTTCTTACTGTTTTCAGGTGAAGCTGAATATCTATGTGATGCGGTCACTAAAAAAAAATATATTATCACAATTAGTAATTCTATTTACTTTGTGCTGATATTCAATAATAGTTAATCAAAATATCTTTTAAAAATTAAAATAAATAATTTCAGAAAAAATATTAATATTGATGATTACGAAAGCTACTTACTTTTTTCTGGTGAACTGGTGTAAACTTGAGATCGATGGACTAAAAAAAATTATTACAATTAATTTATGCTAAATATCTCTTAAATCATTCATTATCAATAAACTATATTTAAGCCAATATTGCAATTTAAGCTTTTTTAGTTTAATAAAAAGCACTACTTTCTTCAGCTGAAGCTGAATAACCCCTCAATCTAGACCCGGGAGAAAGATATTATCATAATTAGTTTCCACATTTTTCATCATAATTAGTTCCACAAAATCCACATTTTCAGTAAAAAATTTATTTTCCTTTCTCAGATAATCATGCAAATTTTTTTATAAAAAAATCATAGTATTATTGAATTATTTATACATTTATTAAAACACTTAAACAAAGCAAACTGATTAAAATTTATCATCTAATAGCAATTTTCTTTGTTATTATAATAAGAAATTCCTGACTTAAATTTCGAATGCTTACATTGTTATGTGAGAATGTTGTTTTCTGATAAATTGTCTAATAATAACAACATAAGTCTGTCACTACAAAGTAACAATCTTTTCATTCAAACATTTGTTCGTATATTATTTTTTAAACAGATAATCAATGAGATAGATTTTAAATTAAATGTATGAACATTTGATATTTTTAAAACTTAAATCTCTCAGATTTGAGGAAAATTATATTGTATATGAGATCACTGAAGCAAAAAATCTCACATTAAGACAGTTTTAAGAATTAGCACTGGGAAACTAGTTTCTTTAAATATAATAAAAAATAATTTTAAATTGTGGCAAATCCAAAAGATAAGAATCATGCATTTTTCCCATGGATACTATATTAAAAGCTTTTGTAGGGAAGTTTTAATTATCCCTATATAGTAATGAAGTTGATTCCTTTTTAACATCGCCATACTGAATTACAACTTCTTAAAAGTATGTCATGTAAAGAAACTTTCTACAGGATATTAAAAGAAATGAGTATCCACATGAATACGCAAAAAATTGAAAGAAATAAGTATCCACATGAATATTCTAGAAAACTAGACAGTATAAAATGTCATATAAAGCGTATAATTGATCATAAAATAGAAGAATATTCGTGAAATACTAATTTAAAATTGACAATCATCAGATCATCACATTGGATTAAAACCATAACATATTCTGTTAAACTTCTTCAGTTGTTGATAATAGTCATCTTTGCATTTGGATCTCTGCGATTATAATGATTCAATCATGACTTTAATTAGTAAGATAAATTAGATAGAAGCCTTTTTAAGTCTCTGTCCTGATTTTTGCTTACATAGCTCTTAAAAGTGAATTCAAATAAAATTCAGTTCAAGTTTATAATTATTATAGTCTGCGGCAATTTGTATTAAATTTCATTGTAAAAGTTTCAAGAAACAATATGTTTATGAATTAATCTGATAATTTGAATAATTATTCTAAATAACAGTATTTAGGAAACGTATCACTATGAATGCAGACGTCAGTTTGAGATTTTTCGTAAATAAAATGATACCCAACTGCAGTCTTAATTGAACATTTGAGAAGTTTTATCTGAAATACTAAATCAAACAATCTAAAAGCTTAGCTAGTTTAAGAAGCAATTTACTCAGTATAAAAGCAAAAACACCTCAGTTATACAAATTGCCCTATACGTCACACATATTCACATATCTTGCATTTTCATTTCAAAAGGGTGAAAATATATAAAATTACGGAAAAAAATATTTAAGAACCAGGATTAAAAAATAATTAGGCCTTACATTGTCTGTTCGATAGTCAAAATATAATTTGTTTTTAAGCATATTTCAACATTCATAAAAAAGAAAAATCTAAAAAAACTTTAAAAAATAATCTTCCCTATTTTATGTGAAAGATGAGAATTTTTCCTTTGTATTATTTGTCTTCTACCAAAACCACAGTGAAAATTAGGTGACTTTTTTTATTAAAACCATAAAAAAAGAGGAAATTACCTGTAGGGCATTCAAACGGAAATATACAATCTCCACGTGGACCTCTTACATAACCAGGAAGACAAAAGCATCCAACAACGCATCTCTTGTCACATGGTCTATCATAGCTTGCATAATTTTTGCAATCATCTGGGCAATTTGTTCCACAAGTATCATAGTACTCTAGCTCTGTACAGTCTTCTGGTTTCTCTGAAAATAATTATTTTTAGAAATAATAACCATGAGTTTAAATGAAAAAAAATTTAAGATCTCATTTTTAATTATCATATTATGCAATTTAGAATATTGCAAATACTATACGAAACCACAATGTATATAAAAGTGTCATATGTTTCATAATGGCATTGCTTGGGAAAGTTAATTTATTTTGTAAATCGAATATTGGAGATAGAAAAATCATAATCAATGTATAGATATGTATACGCAAATAGTTAATAATCAATCAATAGAAAGAAAGTGTCAGAAATATTTGTTGAGCTCTATGTTCTACAGATGAAAACGCTTCCAACAATACTTTTTTACAAAATTATAAGTATTAAATACTGTCATGGTATTTACGAACAACAGTTTATTCAGTTTTACGTGAGATTCACATAGTTAGAAAACAGTGGCATTGGTGATTTCTGAGAATGGTGCTTCGTCTTATCCTGGAGAAAAAACGAGGAATATTTTTTATGTTAATATTTTAACAGTGTTAAAAATATTGTCATTTAAAAAACCCCTTGATACAATGCATAAAACTTTTGAATACAATAGTATTTGGTTAATACAACACTATTCATTGCATTAAAAGGACTGGTAAGCACTCGATTAGGTTATATGTTGGATCAAGATTTGATTCAGTATAAAGTCCTTAATAACAAAAATTTAAATAAAATGGTAATAAAAATTCCTTGTTTTGTTTCTAAAGATTTGACCATGAAACATAAATCTTACTGTTTCTAAACTTTGTTAAATTTAGATGAAACTATGAATAACTATTTTGCTGAACTCATTATACGTTATCTTAGTGAAAGATATCTTCAATATTTACTTTAGTACATCAACAACAAAATGCCGTATCACTGTTAAAAATGCATGCTTCTTAAAATTGTTTATTTCTACTTTTAATATTGAAACATTACTTTACAAATATTAGATAATAAATAAGATAATAAACAAATATTGATAAAAGGTATATTTCTCTAGATTTTCTTTAAAATTTCTTTAATTTAATTTTTTTTAAATTCTTCAAAACTCTTTTATAACTAAAAAAAATGAATTTATATATAATTTTTACACTTTGTTATTGATACATTATAATACCTTTTGTAATTTAAGCATGATATCATTCATTTCATAAATAATTCGCAACGTATATTTTATGAAAAATTTTAAGGCTCTAAAATACAGTCTCAAGTAATTTCAATTTGCGAAAAAATTTTGGTTGAAGGAACTAATTCAGTAACATTACCTATGAAAACATATTTATTCAATCGATTTATGTGCACATATTGTTATCAATAAAAGATCCCCTATTTACTAAAATTTAGCTATTGAATTTCTCAAAAACAAGTAATTTCTTAAATATATTTTTTATATATTACTTATAACTTACGTATAACATGATCATAAAAAATAATCAATTATAATGTTCTTTTAATACATCATGGATACATTAAAATGTTAAAACAATATGAAATAGTTTGCAAAGATGATAGTTATTCGTTCAAACATTTATTAACATTTCATTATATTTAATATTTACTGTTTGTAGGACACAAATCTGGCTTAATACATCTTCCATCAGGGCCTCTAATAGTTCCTTTCTTGCAAGTACAACCGGGCAAGCAAATTAAATTACACTTCCTGGCACGATCTTCATAGTTGTCACAGTCATCTGGGCAAGAACTGACACACACAGAGAAAACTTCATCCCTTCTACAAATAACAGGTATTGGAAGAAGATCTGAAATTGTGTCAAAATTCTTTAGTCAGGAATTATATTATATATATATATATATACTAAATAAATTGGAGGGAAAAATTAAAATTATTTAAAAACTTGTATTTTAGTGCACTGATTTTATTGCAATTTCTATATCAGCTCAGCACAAATTTAGTTTTATGCATCTAATATTATGATATCTAAACTTTTGCAATACTTATTTTCAGAATTGCCTATAGCAAAATTAAAATAATTAATGCAATTTCATATAATCTGTTTAGACATTATTTTAGCCAAAGTAAATATATATTCTTCATAATTCTTTAATATGAGTATAAATTACTTTATTGTTAAATTTGAATTATTTTAAAAATTAAGCCTTGCATAATTGCTAATTTCTTTAGTTTTAATATCAACTATATTTGTTTCAAATGTATTCTATTGTTTGATTTCACTATTTAAATTTAAAATAAGTTTTATGTTTCTGTGTTGCATCAATAAACTCAATGAAGTCAAAAATAAAATTTCATAAATTTATTTTTCCAAAAATAAATGTATTTTAGAGGTTCCATTTTCTAATCTTACTTTGTCCTAAAGTTATTTTGTGTGAATGTAAGAAAAGTATTTGATTCTCCTCAAATGAATTATAGTTCAACAATTTTAATTCACTTTCATAATTCAAAAGCAGTTAAGTTGAACCATATGATAAATAATATCATTTTAAACAGCATTTTTGAATAGTGATACAAAAGTTTCTGTTATATGAACATTTAAGCTGCTAAATTTTAAACTAACAAGTCTTATGTTCCTCGAAACTTTTTTGGTATTCTTAAATTGAATAGCGATTTACCATATCTTAGAAGTTGCTTTTCGTTATCTCATTATGGAGAGTAAATATTCTGGTATTTATTTAATTCAGAGAAAAAGTAAAGGGAAATACTTATATAGTTGTAATACTATATTATAAGAAATATATACTTTTCTTTGTTAACTTTTCAGAATCAGTGAACAAAAATGTTTGATTACCCTATACATAACATCAAGTGGCAAATTATTCTTTTTTTACTACACTACTGGCCATTAAAATTGCTACACCAGGAAGAAATGCCGATAACAAAATGATATTTATTGGACAAATATATAATACTAGAAATAACAAGTGATTAAAAATTTGGCTTTATAGATCCTGAGAAATCAGTACCCAGAACAACCACCTCTGGCAGTAATAACAGCAGTTATACGCCTGGGCATTGAGTCAAACAGAGATTGGATTGCATGTACAGGTACAGATGCCCATGCAGCTTCAACACGATGACACAGTTCATCAACCGTAGTGAATGGCGTTTGGTGACGATCCAGTCGCTCGGCAACCATTGACCAGACATTTTCTATTGGTGAAAGATCTGGATAACGTGCTGGCCAGGGCAACAGCCGAACATGTTACGTATCAAGGAAGGTCAGTACAATACCGGCAACATGCGGTCGGGCATTATCCTGCTGAAATGTAGGGCTTCGCAGGGCTCGAATAAAGGGTAGAGTCACGGGTCGTAACACACCAGAAATGTAACGTGCACTGTTCAAAACACCATCAATGCGAACAAGAGGTGACCGAGACGTGCATCCAATGGCACCCCATACCATAACGCCAGGTGATGGGCCAGTATGACGATGACGAATGCACGCTGCCAGTGTGCGTTCACCACGATGCCGACAAACACGGATGCGACCATCATGATGCTGTACACAGAACCTGGATTCATCTGAAAAGATGACATCTCGCCATTCATGCGCCCAGGTTCGTCGTTGATCACACCATTGAAGGCGCTCTTGTCTATGACGCAGCGTCAAGGGAAGCCGCAGCCATGGTCTCCGAGCTGAGAGTCCATGCTGTTGCAAACGTCGTCGATCTGTTCGTGCAGACACTTGTTGTCTTCCAAACGACCCCGTTTCTTGACTTACGGCTCGTGACGTGGTTGCACGATCCATTAAGGCCATGCGGATAATATGTATGTCTTCTCGGCTGCTAGTGATAGGTAGCCGTTGAGATCCCGCATGGCATTCCGTATTACCTTCCTGAACCCATCGATACCATATTCTGCTAACAGTCATTGGATCTCGACCAACGAGAGCAGCAATGCTCAATAAGATAAACCGCAATCCCGGTACGCTACAATTTGTCCTTTATCAAAGTCAGAAACGTACTGGTAAGCATTTCTCCTTCTTACACGAGGCATCACAACAACTTTTCATCAGACAACAACGTTCAAATGCAATTTTTGTATGAGGAACCGGCTGAACAATTCCCTCATTTAAACCCAATATAGGTGTCGCTACTGGTGCCTGCTTTGTCTGAATGCGCTGGAAAGCTAATCATTTGCATATCACAGCACCTTCTTCCTTTCGTATAAATTTCACGTCTGTAGCATGTCGCTTTCTTGGTGTAGCAATTTTAATGGTCAGTCGTGTATAAAGAAATGGCAACTTATATAACAGACCTTCATATGAATTTAAGATTTATTTTGTTAAACAGATTTTCTTTGAAAAGTATTCCCAGAATTTTGAATAATACAACTTATTCTTGTAAAAATTAAATCTTGCAAAACGTTTATCAGAAACAAAAACTCATTTTATCTTTTGTATAAAAATAGTTTCCTATAATAAAAAAACATTCCTTCAATGAAATGCAAGATAGGATTTAAATTTAAAATAATAAAGCCCAAAATCTGTTGGTTTAAGCATAAATTGAATTTTTATACATTAATCCATTACTCATCACAAATTAAATAATTTTGTTAGTATAAATAATATGAATATGCAAAAGAAAACAATTAACACATATTTTCATAAATATTCACATAAGGTAAATACTTATAAATATTTATCTTTATAAGTATTTACCAATATAATTATAAATATATTTAATTTGTTAAGTTAAAAATGTTACATATTGTACTTGTAAGAAACTCTTGAAATTTATAATTTAAAACTTGTCATGTAATCATTTATAACGTTCAATATTTAAAATTAAAAAGTTCAATTCAATTAAATAAAATATGATGGATATAAGGAAGGAAAAATTTGGCATTTCTAATTTTATTCACAAATATAAATAAAATGTGAGATGTAATTGAATTTACCTCCAAAAGTGTCCATCTTTTCTGGACATTCGGAAACTTCAACGCATCTTCCGTCAGAGCCCCTAACGTATCCTTCCTTACAAACACATCCAGAAAAGCACATCACTGGGCAAGTGATTGGCTTGTCATAATTGGAACATTGCCTTTGACAAGAAGGAAATGCACCACATAAACTGAACTCTTCATTTTCTGCACAATGAACAGAACTTTCTGAAAGAAATATTAATAATGAATATTTTTCTTAATTGCACATGGAATTTTAGTAAATAGATTTTACACCTCATATCATTTCTTCTGTCTGTTTAGAATTTTTTAGTACAAATATTAAAAAATTACATAGCTCTGAGTAATCAAATTTTAAACGTTTATTAACAAATTAAAGGTAAAAAATTGATTAATTATTTATATAATAACACAAATTTATGACTATCGTATTAAGTGAAAATGGTTTTATATCTCTTTATAAAGAAATCTAACATGATTCTTGAGATGCAACATGGTTAATCAAATCTGAAATATTTTATAAGACTTAATTAAGAGCATACATTAAGATCAGTAAAAAATTAATTCTGTTTTATTGTAAGAATTTGAATCCCTATTATACACATTTATCTATAAATAATGTAGATTTAACTGTATTTTAACTTCTTTAAAAAAATAAAAACATTTTGATAACTCAAATCAATGCAAACTGGCTAAAAAATCTATTTAAATGTGTATTAAATAGACAAAACAAGCAACTTCAAATGAGTTAAGCTTTAGACTAATCATAAATGTTTACTAAAGTTGACGATAAAATTTTAAAATAACTTTGCTTCTATAATAATAAGTATGAGAAATCTATATGATAACAATTTGAGGAATTCAGCTCTAACTGCAAGTGAGTAGCAATTTAATCAGAAATGGTAATTTATTAATCACTTATTGTTCCTTTTTAATATGATCCTTATTCTAGATTCATTTACTTAAAGCAAATTTCCTTAAAACTCAATATTATAAGCAAAGCTAGAAAAAATTGAAAAAATAATTTGAACTCCAGAACTTTATTTATGTGGCATAAGTAGCAAAAATACATAATTATAAAATGTAGGAAGCAAAAATATATGTATACTTAAAATTATTTCATGTCAAATATGTTTTTTTAAAATAAAAAACTTATAAAATAATAAGCTTAGGAATCAATCAAAAAGATAAACAATTTTCATGATACAATACTGAATTTACAGCATAATATATACAAACATATCAAGAATGAAAGAGTTAATCATGATTTTTGTAAATAAAGAAACGATTTCCCCATTTTTCCTTTCTTTTAAGCATTTTTATGGGACTTTAATGTATTAATTTAAAGAAAGGAAATGGTAAATTAATATTGAGCATTTTGGGGATTCTCAAATTTTTTTCTAAATGAAGGTATGTATCTTAATTTCGAATCTGCATAAAATTATTTGTCTTGGTTGAATTGAACTTCATGTATCAAACATAAAAGCGTTATCAGATATTAGCATATCTCCTTGAACTTATTTATTCAATAAAAAATGTAGCTTTGACTTTTCTGAAATCTTTTATTTGAAACGATTTCAGAAAATTCAAAGTTACATTTTTACTAAAATTATTTCCTTTTTTAACTTATTTCAAAATTTTAAAATATGTTGCAAGAATAGATGATCTAACATGAAAATAATGTATTGAGTTGCATGAAAACATGCATAAAATATTAATATTTTTAAATTGTTTTTTATTATTTAATTTAATTTCGTTCACTTACAAACTAGTCACCTTTAGTTGTAGATGCATAGCAATATAAATCTGTATATAGAATACCCCATTTATGAAGGAAAAACTTTGTAAAAATTGCTTTAAACGTAGGTACAAAATAATTTAAATAATGTATGTGAAGATCCATTTCCATGCTTTCTGTGACGTTATTTAATGATTATAATTTCCATAAATTTCAGTATGAAAATTAAAGGAACAACTTCAGTTATGAAGTACTGTTGTTGAGAGGATTGCAATAGAATTCTGAAGAACTACAACATTTTGTAAAGAAGCAATCAGTGTATGATAAAACAACGTAATTTGTCATGATCATCATGCATGTCTCATTACGCAATCTCATATCTAATCTGAAGCCTTAAGCACCATTATTAAATGGAATAACATTTGAATAGCATCCTTTTCAATAAGTAAGAAAGAAACTGTTTTTTGTTTTGCTATTCTTCTATCTAGAAGATCTGACATCCTATAACCATCTTATAAGTCGAAATTTTATTAATAATACCATCCATGAATGGAAAAGAATATATTGTAACTATTATATACTAATTTACATTCGAACAATAATTAAAATTTTTCTTGGAAATAATTTGACCATATATGAATGATATTTGATTTTGGGTGGAGAGGAATTATTGCTTCCTTTAATAGAATGAGCTTTAGTAGAATGTCACATTGTACGGTACTTTTAGTAGAATGTAGGTGTAATTATCTAGTATACACTAGATAATTACATCTTTGTTAACTTTTTGAATTTTTTTGATAGATAATTGTTCCATTTTTGTACATTGTTGTTATTGTCTACAGCGTAAACTAAAGAATATATGCACGGCACCAAGTTCTTTATCTTTCATTGAATCTTGTTATCTCAATTTTAGACACAAACGTATAATATTAAGTATTTCTTTTTAGTTATCAGTTTTTCGCCAAAACACTGTTTCCTTATTTACATTAAAATATAGTTTGAATTACATAGTTTCATAAAATCATACTGCTACGCTTCAAGTTAAAACTACCTTACATGCTCAAAAAAAAATAAATAAATAAATAAGGATTCTTTTTACAAAATATTAAAATGTACTTTAATATTTCTTCCAGATTTATAT
>JAPDSC010098206.1:22237-59192 GCA_026290005.1 Latrodectus geometricus | reverse complement strand
ATATATATATATATATATATATATATATATATATATATATATATATAACTAAAACGTTAATCATTCGTAAAATATTAAGTTAATAAATGAATTTTAATTAAATTAACAGAATATTTCATTAATTCTGATTTTTTTTTAATGAAAATGTGATATATTTTTATTAATACTTTTAACCAAATTTTATAAAGTAAATTTTTACATAATGTTAGAAAAATGTGCTTAGAAATAGAAAATATTAATAAAAATTTTAATTGTTCATTAATTTTGGTTTCACACATTTTAACACAAATAGGATTTCTCGATATAATCACAGATAAAAAAAATAATAAAACTATTATCTGACACAGGTTCCGTAAACTGCTTAATACAAAATTCGTAATAATTCTCTTCAGAAAGATAAAATTTTAAGCAAATCAAAAAATATTCTTTCAGAAGATACTTCTTAGTGAATATATTACTTACAAGTTTCTTCTATAAGATCAGTATTTTAATAGCATAAACATATTTCCATTTTTGCATTCATAAGAATGAAAATATTTATTTTTGTTGTAATTAGGAAAACTCTATTTTGTAAAATAGAAATAAAATTCCATTCAAAATAGCTCCTAAGAATAGAAAAATGTATCCTAAATATCAACAATATTACGGTTTATAACATGATTATTTAGATTTTTATTTCTAGTGAAAGTATATTTTCTCTTGCAAAGATTCATTTTGATATTGAATATGTGTATTTAAATATACCATATCTTATTGTGGTACATTTTAACATATATAGATACCATGAGTTCAATAGCTCATCAATAAACAATTCGAGGAATGTTCCAAACTCATATTGAAAAATACATTTCCAAAACTATTTATGCCTTGAACATTTTTCAGTAATTGAAATTTTCAATTTTATTATTTCAGTTTATGTTTACTTTAAAATTGAGAAAATGTTATTGAAATTAATTAAAAATGTATCATACATTAAAAAATATCTATAATGAATATAAATATTTTCATTGCTTAGTTTAATTTATAAAATTTTAAAAATGAATGCTGTAGGATAAAAATATATAGTAACTAGAAATGAAAGAATGAAATGTATCAATAACCTTGTATGCTAAATAAGTCATTAGATACAGGACATCTGGAAATTTGTACGCATTTTCCATCAGGTCCTCTAACGTATCCTTCGTCACAAACACATCCTGGATAACATATCATAGGGCAAACGATGCGTTTATCGTAATTGCTGCAGTTCTTCTGACATTCAGGATATCCATCACATCTACTGTAATGCTCGTTCACTGGACATCTTTCTTCTGGATCTAAAAATAAAGCTTTATAATACAACTGCATAGGAAAATAAGGTTAAAGATTAAAATTTTCTTAAATTTGCAAATTAATTTCTTTTTTGTGATAGTCCATATAGTTTCCCCGTTATGGCTAAGAAATTGATTCTATGACCATTAAACTTTTTACTGAAATGATATGACGCAACAGTTGAAAGTCACTTATAGAAAACAAATTTTTACTAGAAGCATATTTTTTGTTTCGTATATTTGTAATTCACGAAATAGTTCGTATAGCAGAGGGTGAAAAATAAAACTTGAAAGTTATTCAGTATCGGATGATTATTTTGATACGAAATAGATAATAAGCATCAGCAAATATAATGTTGATAAAATATTTCAGATATTTTTGTGGATATGTTCGTAGAATAAATTAATAACTATAAGCTGAAGACAAGATAAGAGCCCATTTCTTACGCTACGAGTAGTTGTACTTGTAACCTATTAAGACGAAATTCGGACAAAAATTGTGCAGTTGTGCAAAAGTCAAAGATAAATTACAACTGTTTTTTAACAATCTAATGAGACTGTAGAGAAGTCAGCGTGATATTAAAAATATGATTTAATATCTCAGAGAATTCGCTTTTTTCATTGGGCATTTAGTTGCTTTTCATGATATTGGTTTTTGAAGTCTTGTAGTACTTTTTCTGTACATTTTGTAGTTCACGTGCCATTGGATTTTTTTAAAAAAGTTTGATAATATTTAACTACAAACAATTCACTAATACAATATCAAAGTATTACCTATTGAAGTTTCCTTTATTTCCGATAATTTCTTCTTAATATTGAAGTTTTTTGCTAAAAATAATATAATTTAAAGATAATTCGACTCAATAAAATGAAGTAAAAATGGTTTTACCTATTTTTTTTTACATTAATTTTTAATTTTAATTTACTCAGTCATTAAATTTACTCATTCGTTCTATTCTCAGGAGGACGTTGGTGAGGTTCAATACAATGTCCAGAATCATTTATATAAGATTTTTCTGACATATGCAACTGAAAATGCATTATTTTACACCGGAGGGGGGGTAAATAGGGACTATTATAATTTAAGCAATCATTTTGATTATGAGCTTCACATTGGGAGAATTCTATTTTGGGAGGATAAATAGTATGATCTGAAAAAAATTAAAAATATTGGAACTATAAGAATATTTTATTATGGTTTTAAAAATGCAAAGATATTTTTTTCAAAAGCGTATATCTGAACTGTCAAAATTGAAGTATTTAATATTTAAATAGTTTCTTCTGTTAATCATTTCATTTGATCATTTATTTAGTAATAAGCAAATTACATGACATATGCATCATAAAGAAGATTGTCAACATATTGTACATCAACTAATTATGTTGCAACTCAAATGAAACTTTAGAAAAATTGTTATTTTATTAAAAAATATTGACATATTCTATATATTATCCGTTCATGTTTCTTTTGGTTATCAATTTCTCTTTCATAATAAATTATTTTTGAATAGATAGCACTTTTTGGTACAAATTATATCCACATATAAATAACTTTTTCTTATGCTTATGTCCAACGATAATATGTATCATAAAGTTAAATTTTTCAATTAGGATCTCACAAAATTTTACACATTAAACTATTTTACTTAAAATTTCTCTTGCCTACCAACATGGTCCAGCAAATAATTAAATGTAAGAAATTTAATCCATTAATTATTATAATTTAAAATGAGAATATCAAAAATTACAGTGAAGATATTAAATGGAATTTTCAATCAATAGTTTAATTAAAATACTTAGGTTACATAGTATGAGATTGAGATATAAATTTAGAAAAACAAGCTAAGGATTTTTTTATGTTAAAATAATAAGAGTATAACAAGTGCACAGTGTAATATTTAATTAATTTTTATAATAATCTGTTAAATATTGCTTACAAATATTAAAATGAATAAGATTTTAATTTTGATTTGTTATTTCAAAGCTTTTTTTTTATTATTTCTAACGGTGGGCACCCTTAAGGAAGTAAGTACATTAGCCCATTTGCAACAACAAGGCCGGAAACTGCTACTCATTTTATCATTACCCGGTGGGCACCTGGGAAGCAAGTCACGGAGGTACGAGTAGCATCGCCCATGCCACACCACCACAATCCCGTTTATAGGGCGGGCCACATTTATCCATCATCTGAGGAAAGGACAAGAAACACAGAGAGAGAAAGAGAAAGTACATCCATGCCCGAGCTGGGATTCGAACAAAGGTCCTCCCCATCCATGATTATGCTAACCACTAGACAGGTTAAACGGATTATTTCTAAGCTAAATTTAAAAAAATATGCATGTTAAACTGAAATTCTATTTAATACGTTGGATAAAATGTTTTGGAAAATTACATAGAATATAAGTTTATAGTAAAGAGTTCCTTAATGAATATGTAAATGCGAAATAATTTTATTTTTTCCTTTAAATCTAGTTATACTAATAACTAAATTTAGGCAATTTTAAATATTTTCTTATGAGCTGGTAAAGCATTGCCTCAAAGTTGATACTCAGTTGAATTTAAATGAATATTAGTTTGGAAATTTTAGTTTGAAGCAATTTGAAATTTAATCAAGAAAATTTTCACTCTCCAAAGCTATCTTCATAAAAACAAATCCTCATCTAAAAATTTACTACATATAATCACAAAAAATACCTTATATAAATATAGGATGTTTATTTCTTCAATAAAAAAGTATCAATATTAGTAAACAAACCAGTTTCTTCTTCAAGTCTGGCTGGGCAGCTACTGATGGGCGTACAAGATCCATCGTGTCCTCTGACATAACCCTCATCGCATACACATCCTGGAACACATATCTGCGGACAAGGGATATCTTTGTCATAATTTGTACAATCCCTCTGGCAATGAGCATAGCACCAATCTGAGTGTTCATTCACTGGACAATCTTTGTCAGCCCTCATTGCTGAAGAGAAAAAAATTTATAAAGCTATTGAAGACAGATTCATATTGTGATTAACAAATTAGGTAAATTATTATTAATCTCTCAAGCCTTCATTAATAAGAGATACTTTATTTACATATTAAATAATAAGAGAAAATAGAGCATGACATTAAAAGTTTTTTGATGAAAATATGTGGTTGTTTCATTTACGATAAAAATTTAAAATATTGTACTGTTGGTAAAATACAAATTAATTAATTAATTTAATTGTTGCTCTCTTATATTTCATTAGATTATAACTAAAAATAAAAATATTTTTAAAAAATTTGCTCAAATTTTTTATTATAGTTCTTGTGCCTAAAATTCATGATCATGTCTTACATTAGTCAGCCACAAAAACTTTAATATAATAACCTTTGTTCAATAAATTCTGCTTAAGTACTTTGTTGAATAAGCTTTGTTCGCTAATATACTAGGTGAACAAAAAAGTTCTTGCTTTTCCGTGTTGCCACTGAATGAAATGAGAATGAGAATAAGAGTTAGTGTACGATATGGTTGAGTCATTGGTCAGTCGAGAGCAGGAATATCAGTCGTTATAAAAGCAGGTCCACCGAGCACATTCATCAATCGCAACCCGTATAATAGCTAAGAGAAATAGACGTGTTGAATGAGCTCGTTCAGTGTTGTTTTCTTTACGACTGAAAATTGGGTTTATTAGTTGGTGCATTAAGTCACTGAATGTGCCAAGCATTTGGGAATAATGCTGTGAATGAATGTAGGACAAGCCTTTAGTTTCATAAATTCAGATCGGGAAATTTATCACTATGCACCCACGCAAGATTATGTTTTGTGCCTGGTGGACTAGTCGTCAATGAATTCAGTATGAGTTGCCATAATACTGAATTAAAGTATGGGTCACTGCTGAACTGTATTCGCAGCAGTTGGAACGTGTGCAGCAAAAGAAGCCAGCACTGGTTAATCGCCAGGGTGTACTATTCTCAGCCAATCACATTAGGCTGCGTGTCGAGCGGATGGCCAGGAATACCATATACTAACTTGATTGGGAGACTTTGTCACATCCTCCTTACTCATCTGACCTTTCACCATCAGATTACCACTTCTTCCCTTCCTTGGGAAATCACCTTCTTGAAAACTTCTTCACCAACGAAGCACTCATAGACCTCTTTGCGTTCAAAACACTTGAGTTTGGCCACACAGGAATTTAACAGCTGGAAGCACGTTGACAGAAGTCAACGTGTTCCAGCTGTTACAGTGCACGTTGACAGAATGTCAAAGGTGATTACTTCGAGGACTAACGGTAGGCTATACTTTCTGTAGGTTAAGTTCTTTTGGGTAATTAAAACGGCAAAAAATTTTTGTTTATCTCATACTAAAACATCAAAACATTATATATAATAACGTTAACATTTTATGAGAAGCATTTTGTTATTGTTTTAAATTAATGAAATATATGTTAAATTAACATATATGCAAAACCATGTTCTGAAAAAGTGCTTTGTAAATCCATTGATGATCGAAATATTCTGCTCATTATTTTGAATACCTTAGGATTTCCCACAAAGACTTTTATAATATTATGAAAATTAAAATTTATTAAATGCATGCATATTGTTCTCATACCTTCCAGATAACCCAGTACTAAAGGTATTAGCGAAATTCCATACGTTATTTTGCCTTTTCTAGTAGTTTTATATTTTTAGTTTGAAATGAAAGATATTCCATAGAATCTTCTAACATCAAAGTGATTGTCATAAAATATTGGTCATTTAATGTATACAACTATCTGCAGAAGTGTGACCAGATTATTTTAAAAGTATGGAAGAGTTATTTCTTCATATACAACACAATCAATTAAATTTTTCTTTATATATAACACAATTAAGTTAAAATATCAAAATGAGACTTTTCTCTAAATATTTATTATTTCTATCTAATATTATGGCATTCATCTAAATAATTATACTTTATTTAACTTAAATGGAAGTGGAGATAAAAACGTTGAAAGTAAATATTTGAGTTTATGTCAATATTTTAATAATTTATTTATACTACAAGCATATTTCACATAACATATATATTTTTAAATGCACTGAAAGTACTAAGTTAAACAATAATTGTTCAAATATATCTAAGAAAAGGAAATAATCTAATTGATTAAATGTATTATATTTTGATTGTTAACTTTATATAGGGCAACATTTATACAAGTATAATAAAATTTTATAACAGTAACTTACAAGCCATCATGTGATAATTTTTTTAAAAATGTTATTCTTATTTTATAATCAATATGTATTGAAAATGCAAAAGTCATATAGTTCAAAGTTCCTAATATCCTCATTTCACAAGGCCAGAGTACTCAAAAATGTTTGATGAAAGCTATATACTTCTTCTAAAATTAATATTAGAAACTAAAGGAAATAATTGCCTAGCTAAGCAAATCTTTTGCATAAAAATAATTAGTTCATTCAAAGCTAGCTCTTTTTTTATCCTTAAACTTAAATTTTTCATATTTTATTGATATCTAATATAAAAAAAATATTTAAGTATAGAATAAAGGAGATTTATTACTGCAACAGAACCTGACTTGTCTCCGAAGGCATTCTAAAATTGCCAATCCGAAGTCATCATATTTCTTTCGGAAGAAAAATATTGAGTAACATACGTTTCAATACATACGTTTAAACCTTAAATATTTTTCATAAAATAAAAATTCGTTCTTTGGTACCCGATACACAATAAATAAAATGACTCAGTAATAAACTTAAGTATTGAATTGAAATAAATAAAAAATTTGAGATTTATTACTAAAAGTACAGTTAAACAACAATTGAAAAAATATTCTATTTTAGTTTCCAAAACTGTTTAATGTCTTAATATCCTGATAAATAATTTTTTCATGAACACGGTGGCATGGAAATTCAAGTCTATGGAAGTAGAGCTTTCACTCCATTAATTGAGAGTGACATTTTGCAGTTCTAGATTTTGGAACTGCCATTATATTTATATACATTGTAATGTGCACTTGCAGTGTTTGATCGCGAAAATTACCAAGATGATTGACTTTAAAATAGTTCAAAGCGTGGAAAGGAATGCGAAACATAGCATATAAACACAATATTATTATCATATATTGCGTACGAAAATGCAAAAATACATAAGGATAATATATTAAAATTATAGAATTATTTCTCCATAATTAGCTATTTAATGTTAGTTAATAAAATGTAAAATCAAATTACATACATTGGAATCTTTTTGCTTTTTCAGCAGGACAACTACTTATAAGAACGCATGACCCATCACGACCTCTGACGTAACCTTCGTCACAGACGCAGCCTGATATACAAATTTGGGGACAAAATATTGGCTTATCATAGTTTGTGCAATCCTTCTGGCAATGAGCATAACACCAATCTGAATGCTCATGTTCTGGGCACTCACGATCAGTCTTCCAAGCTAATAAATAAAAGATATAGTGCTTAAGATTCCTTACTTTTTATTAAATAAAAATATATTAAATACATTTTAATAATACCATAAAATTGAAACACATAAATTAAATTTTTTACTTCAATATGTTATGCATAATAATTTCTATGACTAAGTTACACATTTCCGACAGAGATTTTTTTAACCAGAGATCGCAATTGTAAACAAGTAAATCCTTTCCCGTTTATGTCTGTTTCGAGATGCCATTGGAGCAGACTTAATTTTAATGGATATAAGTGCACTGCCACGCCTGACTTGATTAATTGGCAAGAGTACTCTCCAGATTTAAATCCTATAGAGCACGTGTGAGGTACATTGGGGAGACACCTTGCGGCACGAACAAATTCCCCAGAAACACCCAACAACTGAAACAGAAGCTGATTGAGAAATGAGCACTTTTACATCAAAAACTGTGCTAAATATAGACAGATGTTACAAAGTAATCATTGCATTAAAGGAAAAGCATAGTCCAAACTAAGAAAAATCTACTTGATCTTTCTGTTGGACAGATAATAAAGTAATTATGTGTAATAATGCTATGAATTCAATAAAACATTTTGTTTGATTCCTTACTGCATACATTATGTTCATTTTTACACAACTATGCTTTCGTCGTTGTTTAAATACAAAATGCTCTTTAGTTTCTAGTTTTTATGTCTCTCATATGATCCTTCATTGAGTAATGAAAGAAAACACTTTTTACTTAATTTTTCTGTACCAATGTACTTACTAATATTAAATTTGACCACTATCTGTATTAGTAATTATATTTAATATGCGCCATTAGTTGCTTAATTTAAACAACATTATGTATAATACAGATCCCGGCACTATTAGGATTTCCATCTTTTCAGTAGTATAAGAGGTGGAGATACGGGCATATTATATAGTGGGGCATACAGTGAGTGTACACCTTGGCTCCGAAAGTAGCTGAGTCTTCGTAATTTTGAAGCAGGGACAAAGCATAAGAGAGCCTGCCATCATCAGAGATATCTTTTGACATACTGCGACGATGACATATTTTAAGTGCCCCAGCCACCATTAGCGAACACGACAAATCTCCGGTTGGGTTGAGATTCAAATTAACCATCCTCTGATAACAAGAACAAGCAACTAAATCACCCAGGCTATCACAGGCCCAGAGCCTGGATGTGGAAGCTTTTACAAAAGCAAAATTTTTAGGCAACATAAATGTCAATCTCATGGTTATTTCAGTCACTAAACCTTAACTTTAAATGTATTGCAAAAACTCCGTTATATACAGGTTTTGTAACATGCACACACACAATTAAAAGCATTAATCATTAATCTATTATTGAAGTTGTCAAACATAGAAATATTTTTAATATTCTGTATAATTTCATTCAAACCCCTCTTTTATATGATTGTAAAACATAATATAAAAGTCCATAAACCTCTATATGGCATTGATTCTTATTAGCGAAATAAAATTAACCAATAATTTTCTTACATTTAAAGATAATTTTAAGGATTTTGAGATTCCAAATTAGTGTTATATGTCTTTTTATTAAATTTAACTTAATTTAATTTTAATGCAGAATATTTTCATATAACCATGAGAGAGAAAGAGAGAAGCATATAAATATAAAAAATAACGTCAATAATTTAATGGAATTATATGTATAAGAAATTGTTTTTTACTTTTCCTTTGTATTTTTTAAAAATAAAGAGTAAAAGGAATTATCCATTTGACAATTATTATTTGCACTTATTTTACTTATGAAAATAACAATTTTATGCGGGCAGTAAAATTTTTCAACAGTGATTAATCAGAATAGCATTATAATACAGTTCCTGATTTTAAAAATATTCCATCAAATCCTTTGGGAATTTTACTTAGCATAATATGCACATATATAAAAGTATATATTCAAAATATTATACAATAACTGACTTAATAAAAGGTGATGTAAAACAACAATCAATTCAATGCAACACTATGTTTTTCAGTACTTGCAGATAGAATTTAGACATTCATTGATATTTTGTCATTTAAGGTGTATAAATTTGATGTCTTCGTGTGCAGTAAATTGATATAAAAATTCTTCAATGATTTGATCATAAATGATACTCATAGAAATAATAACAAAAATTCTCGTCTAAAGATGTTTAGTGACATTTTCTTATTGTTTTATTTTCCTAAAAGAAAAATCATTTAAACATAAAGATATAATAAATGCATTTCTTTTTATTGCGATTCATGAGAGGAAACTTTTATAATAAAATCAGTTTGCACTCATTAAATTTGCATTCTTATCGTACATTTTTGTCCTTGTTATAAATTATCACGCTGTCTTTTGTCATAAATTTTACTATTCATATGATTTTTAAATATTGTCGAGAATATATTATTTTATTTAATCTAGTAACAACAATAACATCTTACCGTTCTTTTCATTTCTTTTTTTTAAATAATAAAAAGTTTCTCTTTTGACAATATGCCAAAACTAATCAATATTCATCTCTTTAAAAATATCTGCCATATTTGTCATTATTTGAAAATAGTTAATGCTAATAACTAATGTATATCAAAATAAAAATGAGTGAAAATTGAAGTTTTAGCTTTTATATGTAGTTTTATGTTGTTGTTTTATTGCTATTAACAATTTCTCTTCCCTAATAAACATTTGTAAACAAAAATTATTTAATTTTTTATCTAATATATTTAAAATTTAAGTCAAAAACATATGTGTATTAGCTAAGTTCACTAATATTTTTTCCTTAATAATTTTATTTCTTTCAATCTATTTTAAATAATTTATAATAAAAGTCATTAATTAGAAAGAAGTTATCTGATTTATTTTAAATTATCAATGAAATTTTGACACAAAAATGTTTTGAATAAATACAAATATATGGTATTAAATAAATATTTCATTTATTTCCATTGAAACTAGCATTCATTCTTAGGATATTTTTTTCACTATTACTCTTACAAAATGATTTATCTCAAAAATCTTTTTTCACTGGCGTCAAACTATGAAATTAAATTATTTTATATTGTATGTAAAGGATATAATTTGTGTGTGCATTCTCGTTAACTTAATACATTTTAATGAAAAGAAACATGGCAGATGAATGCTTATTCAAATTGGTTAAATTGGTATTAAAGATTAAAAAATTTGCTTAGTTATTTAGTAGCTTTTACCACCCAAAAGTACAAGTAATATAATGACTTACTTCGTGTAGGTACTTTTTCACTTTGTGAAGGACAGCTATTTACTGGTATGCATTTATCACCTGGACCTCTGACGAAGTCTTTTTTACAAACACATCCAGGAACGCAAATTCTACGACAACGAAGTGCGTCATTATAATTTGTACAATTCTTTTGGCAATGAGCAAGACACCAGCTCCATTCTTCATTTTCAGGACATTCGGGATCTTCTGAAGAAGCCCACTCAGACCAATAAGCTATATATAAAAATTTTAATTTCTGTGATTAAATTCAGTTTGATTAAAAATTATTAAAATGATAATAAATAATTATCAGTCAAATCTTAGTAATTATTAAATAATTGGAAATAAAATCTTTGTAAATTTTAATTTACTATTTCATAAGCTCATTAAAGTGCCAATTTTTTCATAATTCACTTTTTTTTCCTTCGTATTTCAATCGTTATAATAGCATATCTTAATAATAATTTTTTTAATGAAAAGTAATTAATAAATAAATATTAACTTTAATCTTATTTATAAAATAATGTTATCACGTGCTGCAGCACATATTATGGATAGCTAAAATATAAAATATATCCACAACATATGATAATCGAAATATTTCATTTAATAATATTTATAACTTTTAAACAGTTTTTTAAAAGCTTTGCTTTATTTATGCTATTTCCGAAAATCATCAGACACGTAAGAAGACCGATAATAATCATAATAGAATTTTTAATTACTCAAAGATTTTTGTCATTAAATACCAAAAATTAAAATGCAACATAATTCTGAGTTCCTATCTTAATTTAGAGATTATAATTTCAAAACTAAGTATTTTGACTAAGAAGTAAATTTTGTATACGAGATTTTATATTTTAAACATAAATCACTCATTTTAAATAGCATAATAACAGTAAGATTGCAAATTAAATACTTACATATATTTTACTTTTTAACGTAATTCAAAAATATATTATTGGTTATATTTAATGTCTTTCAAAGGTCTTTATAAAGGTAATTACATTAAGTTAATTAATTAAAATGTAAGACATTAAAATAATGACCTTAAATTGTCATTACTTTAAAAACATTTAATAATATTTTAAAAGTTTTTAAGATGATTAACTTATTTAAGAGTCAGAAATTGGACTTCACTATCTAAATGTATACGCAGAAGATATACCATATAATGGTCAAAGTATATTCTAAGTGAACAAGTTCCATATTATATTATTACTCACAAATAATGTAAAAAATTATTTCCACATGGTAAATATATTTTCCTTGGATGGAAATTTGTTTTCTAACTGTTACAAATATACCTTAACGTTTCTCCATGTGTAAGTCCATCCATTTGTAGTTAATATTTCAAAATATAATTTCATCTGTAGAATAGTGTGTATCATTTTAAGTCCTTTAATTTTGAAAATACATTTTTACTAACTTGAAAGTAATAATTAAGAACACAGAAGCTAATAATTAAGATTTACAACATGTGATATTAAACTGAGTACTTTTCATCGCAAGAGATAAAAAAATGTTACAATGAGCAACTTTTATCTCTTGCACAAAGCAATTACTTTTAAGAGATGTTTTCTACTCTACATAATATAAAATAAATTAACTATCGACAAAACTGAAGGAACTTTAAATCATTTTTATTAGTATTTATCGAATAAATACTCTAAAGTGACATAAATAGAAGAAAATCTTCATTAGAAAGTTCCAATATCGATAAATTATACATTCATATATACATTTTAATAGCATTTTTTATATAAGAATACATTCGATTATTCTGCGTTCGCAAAAGTCAATGGTTATGAAAAGGTTTATTGAAATATATGAGTCACCAAACAACCAGAATCATATATTATCAGAGATATATTGTTGGTATGCAAAAGTTAAATTTTGTATGAAAATAATTTAATTCAATTGATGGTAAATAAAAATCATGAAATTTAAACTATTCATTGAGATTTAAATATTTAACAAACGAGGTATTCATTGAATTAATAATGTGTGTCGTATTAAATGTTTAAATAACCTGTAATGATTAATTGTTTTTAGAATATTTAATTCTTTTATAAAATTTAGATATACTTCGGGTTTGAACTTCTTCGCTTCTAAGAGGACAACTACTTGGTTCGATACATTTTCCATCAGCACTTCTGACTAAACCTTCTTCACAAACACACCCAGGAACACAAATTCTTGGGCAAGATTTTATTTTATTATAATCGGTGCAATTTCTTTCGCAGTGAGCTTGACACCAGCTCCATGTTTCTTGAGAAGGGCATTCTGGATCAGGATCAGCTGGTTCAACTGAAAAGAATTATGACATTAATCATTTCAGAAAAGTACAATTAACAACATAATCTTCTTTCAAACTATTACAACATGTTTTGTTTAATGTAATGGTGAGTAATTTAAAATAAATAAAGTTAATAATAATCTTTCTAACAACTATTAAAATCATCAAAACCTACATAATTTATTTAAATTTCCTTAATAAATTATTTTTAAGAATTTATTTTTCACCAGTTTCACAATTTCACTTCTTTTTTTCAATTTTTTATTCATGATATATGTATTTATAATCCTTGTTGTAATTGATACACTGTTTTTAATAAAACCTTACTCATAAGGTATGATATTGCAACACCAGAACCGTGATGAATTGCTGCCAGAACAAGTTCAATCGAAGAAATGGATATTAACGAATCTTGATCATCGTTCTTTCATCCCAAGAGCTATGTGACCTGTGTGTGCCTATACTGTCTTGACGTGATGTTATACTGCTGCGTTGTTCACTTGACCGGGAGATAATATATTCTTTACCTATCTTAATCCAAAAAAAGTTGTGTTCAAAGACCTATGTATGTTGAAAGTGTTTTTGAGTTGAATGTCTCGCTGTTGATGTGTGGTATTCATCGAAGTCCAGCTTAAGTTTTAATCTCGTCACTTTACCGTAATTACAAATTATAAAGTGATTGTTTGTGCTTAATAGTTTTTCACTCATCTGAAATCGTACATTTTTATACTTGTTATAAATTATCACGCTGTCTTTTGTCATAATTTTTATTATTCATATGATTTTTAAAAATTGTCAAGTATATATTATTTTATTAATCTACTAACAACTGCATCCTCTAACCGTTCTTTTCGTATCTTTTTTTAATGATAAAAAGTTTCTGTTTTAACAATATACCAAAACTAATCAATGTTCATCTCATTAAAAATTTCTGCAATATTTATGATTATTTTAAAATTGTTAATGCTAATGATTAAAGCACATCAAAATAAAAAAATGAGTGAAAATTGAAGTTTTAGCTTTGATGTGTAGGGCTTCTTTTATTACTATTAACTATTCCTCCTCCCAAGCATTATAATTTTTGTAAACAATTATTAATAAATTTTTATCCAATTTCTTTAAAAATTAATGCGAAAACTTGCATGTTCACTAATATTTTCCGAAATAATTTTATCTATTTTAATCTATTTTAAATAATTTATAATAAAACCCATTAATTAGAAAGAAGTTATTTGAGTTATTTTAAATTATCTATAAAATTTTAAGACGAAAATGTTTTGAATAAATACAAATATATGGCATTAATTAACTTTTGCAATTATTTCCTTCGAAACCAGCATTCATTCTTATGATATTTTTTCACTAATATTCTTACTTTGACAAAATGTTTTATCTTAGAAATCTTTTTTTCACTGATGTCAAACTATGAAATTAAATTATTTGATATTGTATGTCAAGGGTATAGCTTATGTATTCTCGTTAATTTCATATATTTCAATGAAAAGAAACATAGCAGATGATTGCTTATTCAAATTGGTTAAATTGGTATTAAAGATTAAAACATTTGTCTATTATTCAGTAGCTTTTACCACCCAAAAGTACAAGTAATATAGTGACGTACCACGTGAAGGTTCTTCTTCACTTTGTGGAGGACAGGTATTTATTGATACGCATTTCTCATCTTCACCTCTGACGTAGTCTCTTTCACAAACACATCCAGGAACGCAAATTCTACGACAAATAAGTATGGCATCATAATTTGAACAATTCCTTTGGCAATGAGCAAGGCACCAGCTCCATATTTCATGTTCACCGCATTCGTGAACTCCTGAAAAAATACACTCAGACCAATAAGTTATATATAAAAATTTCAATTTCTGTAATAACATTCAGTTTGATTAATAATTATTAAGCTGATAATAAATCATTATCAGTTAAATCTTAGTAATTTAGTACATAATTGTAAATAAAATCTTTAAATTTAAATTTACTATTTCATAAGTTCATTGAAATGCTATTTTTTCATAAGTCTCATTTTCTTTTCTGCGTATTTCAATCGTTATAATGGCGTAACTTAACAATAATTTTTAAAATGAAAATTATTTAGTAAATAAAAATTAACTTTAATCTCATTTACAAACTAATATTGTCGCATGCGGCAGCCCAAATTATGGGTAACCAAAATATAAAATATATCCATAACACATGAAAATCGAAATATTTCATTTAATAGTATTTATAATTTTTAAACAAATTTTTTGAAAAGCTTTATTACTTTTATTCATGATATTTCCCAAATTTATCATTCACAAAAGATCGATAATAATCATTCTAGAATTTTTTATTACTCAAAGAATTTCATCATTAAATAACAAACATTCAAATGTAAAATAATTCAAACTTCTTATCCTAATGCAGCGTTTTTCAACCTTTTAGTATTCGCGGCCCAGTTTTCAATACCAATTTTCATCGTGCATACACTTACAATAAAATATGTACAACAATTACGTCTGTTAAGTGTTTTTAATTCTGTGTGTGTGTGTTTTTATAAATTATTTATAACTCTTTTCAAAATGAGAGTAAAAACGAGCCAACGTTAGCGAGAAATCATATCTGGCATTTTGCCAAGAGGACGGTGAAAGCGGAGAAAATTTAAATATAATATTTGAAATGAAATCCAATCAAAGAGATAACATTAAAAGAATATGAAAGTAAAAAAAAATCGTTAATAAAAGTTAACCTTGAGGGGGAGAGATAAATTTAAAAAATGGGAATATATTTTTTCAAATAATAAAAAAGAAATAGATCAGAAACATGACTAAACAAAAGAGGAAAAAGTAATGTTTGTGAAAGGGAATCCACACGACCAATGTCGTCTCGAGCATGTGCAGAGAAAATGCTTTCTCATAGGAAGAATGAAAGTGTTCGACAGTGCAAAATTCGATTCCCGGACTCTCATTCGAGTCGATTGCTATCAAATCTATCGAGAATGTGTATGTTATATATATATATCTTCGTGTTAATTGCAATTCATTATATTAAATATTTAGAGCAGCAGATTTATGTAAACTCAGGGATATATTTTTAATCGAAAATAAGAAAGCATTAGAAGATAATCAAGCATCTATACAAAGTACATAGAGAGTATGGTTCCGAAAATAAAATCAAGAAAATATTCTCAAGAATACTTAAAATTTAGGTTTACCAACACTGAATTAAATGAAGAGGAAAGCCCTTTGTGTATCATCTGCTCAAAAATGTTGGCCACAAATATCATGAAACTTAATAAATTGAAACGACATTTAGAAATACTTCATAGTGAGTACGTCAACAAACCCAGAGAATTCTTCGAATTAAAATAAAAGTCATTTTTAAAGAAACTTTGTCTGGGAATAAAAAAAAAGCTTTAATTGCATGTGACAAAGTTTCCTATAAAATAGCCAGATGTAAAAATCTCACACCGTTGGTGAAGAGCTTGTTTTGACAGCAGCATTTGAGAGATTGTAGAAACTATGTTTGGAGATAATTTTTCAAAACAATTACAGTAAATACTTCTTTCAAATGAAACTGTTGCTCGTCGAATTGGTGATATAGCTGATGATACAGTGTCAGCTTTTCTCGAAGTAACGTGGCAAAGTGTTTTCAATACAGATAGATGAAGCAGTAGATAGTAATACTTATTTGTTAGATTTTATGATAATATTTCAATATTAGAAGAACTGCTTTTCTGCAAACCAATAGAACTCAAAACAACAGAGATTGCATTATTTGAGAGTTTAAATAATTTTATGAACGAAGCAAATACTGGAAAAATTGTGTCGGAATATGCGCTCATGGTGCTTGTTCAATGTCCGAAAGATTTCAAAATATACAAGTACTTATAAGACAAAAATCGCCTTAGTGCGTCTGGACACATTGCATAATCCACAGAGAAGTTTTAGCTTTGCAAGAAACGAGTCCTGCACTGAATATTGTGTTAACTACGGTTGTAATCATAAATTATATATATAAATGAGATCCCTGAAATCAAGGATCTTTTCAGAACTTTGTAAAGACATAGGTTCAGTACATTCAGTGTAGTTATTTTAATGCGAAACAAGTTAGTTATCACGTGGGAAAATTTTGCAACGTATTTATGATTTAAGAGAAGAAATCGCCATTTTCCTAAAAGAAGAAAACAGACCGCAAGCCGACAATTTTCGCAATTGTTTATTTGTGATGAACTTAAGCTACTTGGTCGACATATTCAAGAAATTAAATAACTTTAATCTTCAACTCCAAGGAGAAAATACACATAAGTTGGATACGAGTGATAAAGTAAATGCTTTTTGTAGAAAATTGGAAATATGAAGCAGAAATTTAAGGCAAAAAATCCTAACAATGTTTGCAAATGTGGATGATTGTACTAAAACATACAAGGTTGAAGAAAAACATGTATAAGTTGTTTTTGTAACCATTGAAAATCATTTGGCCACGCTGGTGATGAATTTTAAAAAATATTTTCTTGCTGATGACAAACTGATAGCAAGTTACGAGTAAATTAAGGATTCATTTCATAAGATTCCCGAAAGATTTTCAATTGATGAGGAAGAAAAATTCATAGACTTCACGACAAGTGGCGAAATCAAGAAACAATTTAATAACAAATTACTGTTTGAATTTTGGGCAGGGGTAGAGGGTGATATTTCTGCACATTGAACAAGGGCATTTCGCATTTTATTATCATTTTCAATATCCTACTTTTGTGAAATTGGATTTTCTGCTGTGGCTTCTTTGAAGACAAAATATGGATCACGGCTAAATATAAAAACAAAACTGAGAGTGGCAATTTCTAATATTTAATCATCCTTCGAAAAACTTTGCTCTGCAAGACCGAAGGAAGGAAGTCACGGTAAAAAATAAAAAATAAATTTCACACAGAAGTTGTTAAATTTATTTTTTATTTAATATATTTTGATTAAGTAAGTA
This sequence comes from Latrodectus geometricus, assembly GCA_026290005.1. Classification (NCBI taxonomy): domain Eukaryota; kingdom Metazoa; phylum Arthropoda; class Arachnida; order Araneae; family Theridiidae; genus Latrodectus; species Latrodectus geometricus. The sequence goes on along the minus strand of JAPDSC010098206.1, from coordinate 40,957 downwards.
TTGATTTAGTAAGAGTGTTACTTTAATAAGTCATTAAGTATGTCGAAATATATATGTGTGCTTTCCTTTCAGTCGTTAATCAATTTTTAAAATAATATTTTCGCTTTGATATTCTCATGATCCCCCTCTTGTGTTTAGGACTCTCTATGGGGTCTCACCCCACAGATTCAGAATAGCTGTCTTAATTTAAAAATCATAATTTCAGAATTAAATATCATGACCAAAAATTAAATTTTGTATACGAGATTTTATATTCTGTACATAATTCACACTTTTTAAATATCATTATTACAGTAAGATTACAAATTACATACTTAGAAATGTTTTACTTTTTAATGGAATCCAAAAATAATATTAATTATCTACAATGTCTTTTAAAGATTTTTAAAAGACCCTTAAAGGTTTTTAAATGTAATGACATTAAGTTAATTAATTAAAATGTATTGACATTAAATTAGCGACCTTAAATTGCCATTGCTTTAAAAATATTTAATAATATTTTAAAAGCTTTTAAGATGTTTAACTTCTTTAAAAGTCGGAAATTGAACTTCACTATCTATACGTATACACAGTAGATATACCATTTAATCAGCAAAGTAGATTCTAAGTGAGGACGTTCCATATCATATCATACCTTACAAATAATAGAAAAACTTATTTCCATATAGTCAAAATATTTTCCTAAGAAGGAAATTTGTTTTCTAACTGTTATATACATTAACGTTTCTGTGTGTGTAAATCTATGCATTTGTAGTTAATATTTCAAACTAAAATTTCATCTGTAGGATAGTGTGTATCATTTTCAGTCCTTTAATTTTGAAAATACATTTTTACTAATTAAAAGTAATATACAGAAATACATTTGAAATACACAGAAGCTTAAGATTCATAACATGTGATATTAAACTGAATGAAAAGATTACTTTTCATTATAAGAGATCAAAAGATGCTACAAAGAGCATCTTTTTATCTCAGGTGAAGATAATGCATTCTTCACCTGTCTCAATCGAAGAAACATTGTGTTTAAAGGCCTATGTATGTTAAAAGTGTTTTTGAGTTCAATATCTGGCTGTTGGTGTGTGATATTGCTTGATAAGGAGAGTTCAGCTTAAGTTTTGATCTCGTCACTTTAACATTTAACATTGATTAACATAATTGCAAATTATAAAGTGATTGCTTATGCTTAATGGATTTTCACTCGTCTGAAATAATCCCGTGGAAGTTATTGCAAACAAACAAGCAATGTTTTCTTTTTATTATTATTTCTTGAAATAAATCTGTTCATTAAATCGCTAAAAGTTATTGGCTTCATGTTACGGGTACTAGTTACGCAAATCCTAAAATACAGTGAAATTTATTTTATTTTTATCTTCAAACACTTTAAAATGATAACATTAATACTACACAAAATATTTAAATTTTATGGCTTTGGTGAAAACATTTTCTAAGAATAAGTAATTAATTCAACCTTATTTTATTTCGTTACATTAGAAATATTCTATAACATTACGTAAGAAATATTATTAGAATTATAAATAGAATCTATCAGTGAAATATTCTGTTGATGGAAGATAACAATTTTAATCCAATCAAAAATAGTATTACTTATTTAAAAATATTATATAGAATATATAATATTTATATAATATTTTTTGCTACCTTAACGTTCAAGATTGACTAGAAGAGAGCTTCTCTCTCGTGAACCGATAAAGTCACTTAACAATATTTGGAATTGTGACATATTATATCAAAAGACATTCTGATTCTCACTATAGTTTTTAAAGTTATAGAAAATTTTTTGATTATCATACAAGAATTATTTATATACATATAGAAAAATATTCATTTTAATGTATTTTTAACATTATCACTCACCTTTAAGAAACAGTCTATTATTTTTATACAGTAAACTTATATATTCGTATACTATTAAATTTTGATGTATAACCTCATCTGGACAACCAAATAAAAATGTCTTCAAAAAAGTATTCTTAAAATATTACTGATTTTACGTTTCATTTAGAACAATGCATTATTGAATTGTTCTAAATGAAACATAGAATTGTTCAACTTTTAATGTGTATGAAGTTTATATGATCTTAATATATAAAATAAAAATCCTAAAGAGTTTTTAAAATCACTATTTTTTTAAACAACCTTGAAATTTAAAAAAGAGATGAGAAAGAAATTCTTTAAAATTACATCATATAATTAATTTAAAATAATTAAAAATAAAAAAATACATAAGTTAGCTTTTTTATAAGATGAAACATTGTTGCTCTTTTTACTGACTACCTTAAATTTTTTAAAAATATTTGCTGGTCTAAAATAAGGAGAAAATTATACTGCTCATCATTTGATAGAAATATGGTTTCAGTTTTTATTGTGATAACTAAACTAAAATTAGATTTTGACTTTGACCATACTTAAACATTGATTGCCCAAAGGTAATAATAAAATCAAAAAACAATAAATTCAATGCATGTTTAATTTTTATAAAATAATAAAAAATGAAAAGGAAGTCATTTGTTTACAATCTGTTTACACACACACAGATAACATTGAAAAAAATATTAACTCCTTAAATAACTTTACAGGTGGATTGTGAATATAAACAGGACATTGATTACAGAAAAAATTCATTGTATTATGAATTCAATTTTAGTTGATAGGAATTTTAAATCTATTATATTAAGTGTGCTAGTTACTTTAAGGAAATAAACGTATTTTCGACGAATAACTGTCAATAGAAAATTTTTCTTCTGAGTTTTAAAATATGTAGTTTAATTCTTTCTTATACGTTATATCAAATTAGGACATGTTACGTTCTAAGCCAATCATAAATTTTAATGTACTAATATATGCTGATAAACTCAATTTATAAAATTTAATTAGCAAAAGACAGAAAAATGTCAAACACATCATTAGATATTCTTCGAGTTTACAACAGATTTCAATTTTATAGTCTGTAGTTCAAATTATTTTTAATTTGACCTCTTATCAAATATTTTCAATATGAGAAAACACAAAAACTTCAACTAATCAATGTTAAATATATTTTAATCCATAAATTATGGTATTATTTGAAATATTTAAGAAAGAGTTAGTATAAGTATTGAAAATGAAATATACATTTTTTAGTATTTTGTATGTAATGAAAAATATAAGATCGAGACAAAAAATATGTAAGAAATTATAAGAATCCCTAAAACATTTAATAACTCAGAAAGATATTGGTGAAATTCCAGTCATTTTAAATATTATAGATCTTCACAATAAAGTAACTTTCACCATATTTTTAATCTCCTTAAAATTTTCAACTATTTTTGCTGTTATCGGACAGTGTATATTGTCTGCTAATATAAGTCAATTTACTATAATTAAGCAAAAAATAAATAACATGGAATATTTTGTATGTTAAAAATATCATAAATTTTTTTAATAAATGAAATATTTGTTTCTTAAGATAGGTACGCACATAAAACTATTCACATTTTAAAACAAAGCTTATCACAATTTGAGCATTCCAATTGAACTTTATTAATTTTTTTCAGATTATATGAATGATAAGTATAATTGTATTAAAACAATTTTAAATTATTTTATAGTATTTTAAAGTCTTATAGCTATTAATTAATACACACAATAAGAAAAATTTTAGGAAAATTAACTTTATAATTTAACATTTAAAAATGACATAATTTATTAATAAGTATGTTTAATAATCATAGTTCCTTAATTTCATGACTTTAAATTAAACATGGTTACGTTTTCAGTCTTTATGTCAGTTGGATTACTATCCTGAGAAAATACTGTAGATAGTTGAACTCACAATCAGTTTTAAACATTTAATTAACAAAAACTTAATTCCAAATTTCCATTAAGTATAATGTAAAGTTATTTCTCATGCGCTAGTATAAAGTCAATCTCATTCATTAAAAAAATTTCATGATAATTTATAATAACTCTCAAGGGTGTAATCAGATAGCAAAAAAATCTAAAGTAGTCTTAAATTTAGATAATTTTTAACTTTTGGTATCAAATGTATACTTAAGATAAACATTACGCAAGCATCATCAAAAGATTGAATAACCATTTCCATGCATTTTGTTATCAAATAAATCTTAGCTGTATCAATGAGATTTCTTAGCACCAGAAATTTATTTTCTATATATAATCGTTCACTTTAATAGTAAATATAATAAAAACTAAGTTTTCGATTAATTTTAAATTATAAAGTTGCTTTTAATTAAAAGATTTAATTAATATTTTCAACATAAAAATAATATTTTATCTATAACTATTAATAATAATAAATAATAAAATAAAAGCAATTAACAATTGCGTTTTTAATATTTACCTGGAAGATCATTATTTGTTTATCATTTAATGTGAAATATATCAGATAATAATTTCAATCATATTTTATTAAAATAGTTTCAAAAGTATAATTTTTAACTTATCAAAAGCATTACTTGCATATCTTATATTTTGATATTTTGAATGAGAGTATTTTTCAAACATATTATTACAATAAACTATACATTTTTTTCCAAAAAAAAAAGACTTAGCTTTTATTAGAATTATCATCGTTTCAGGGATATTGAATATATCGATAAAAATATTCCATGTACTCAGTACAAAATATATAGTTTAATTCTTAACGGGCGTATTCACCAAACACGGGTTACTTGAGTGTAGCCTATCTCGGATATAACTCAACTCTAACATGACTCGCCGATTCTTATTCACGAAGCAGGGAAAATCCCGTGTAAAACAACTTTGGAGTTAACCGAACACGACATGTAAGACGGCATCTGATTGGCTACCAATCTTCCACATCAATGTCAACAAACAATCGCTTAAATCCGCCATTGATTGCTGACTCGGCGCTAACACTCCGAAATCGTAGAGTTATTCTAGGGATCCATATAGGCGAGTTAATCTCTGTTTTTGTCGTGATGAATAACTTTTCATGACTTAACTCGCCATTTACCCTGAAACCTCACCAAACCACACCTGAAACCAAAGTTAATTTGGTAGGTGAATGCGGCCATAAATGAAACACTTTAATTTTTTAAGCAAAATAGAAATATTTATGAGCACTAAATATATTAATCTAAAAATAATTAAAAAAATTCGAAACTTTGCATTTATTGTAAACAAAATTACTAAATCTAAGTATTTTTCTTCAAGTCCTGTCATTTAATCTGTTACTTGCAAGCTATTTATAAGCAGCAAAAGGGGAAAATTTCAAAGTATATTGATTACTTTTGGACGCAAATTTATGTGAAATAAATTTATCTGAAACTACATACAGGATGTTGTAATGGTTAAAATGCAGTTCAGAAAACGATAGTAGCATTAATTACTACATGTGAAATAAAAAAATTTGTCAGTAGCACAAAATGAGAGGAAAAACTAAAATAGAAACGATTATATATATATTTATATATAGATATATATAGATAGATATATAGTTAATTTGGCTGAATTTTTTAATTAACTTACTATAGGCTGACTGCTCTGTCGGTGGAATCTCTTGATCTTGGCGCAAACTAAATTGATGGGTAAAAGTTATGAAAAGTGAAAATATGACTAGAGAAACCACGGACGTAAAGGCCGCCATTTTGAACGGCTGCTGCAGAAATTATTAAAAACTCTCTTAAGAAACTACTGTTTATAAGTAAAAAATAATTGTTTATTTGAAATATGAGCTGATTGCCGTCTCTTGATTTCTGTATCTAGCAATAATCAAATAATGTCTGCTATTTCACAGATTTTGCTGATTATTGCAAATTGATAAGAGTGTCAGCATAAGCTGTAGTGGTAAATCGATCTCAATAACTGTCCAATCTCGATGGATATTGCTTTATAGCGGTTTTTCATGTTTCTTTTTTATAAACAAAAAAACCTTAATGACAGCACATCACGTTTTTGTATAAATCATAGGATTTAGTTTTATTATTCTGCTGTCATACATCCAGTTTAACAGCATGATATTTCTGTATCTTTTCGAAAACAGATTTTATTTGAATAACTGAAAATCTAAAGATTTTGGCCAATAGGTGACATGAGAGTTTTTTAAATAATTAATATTATATATTATTTTCCTTTCGTAAATCCCAAGATAAGAATTTCTTTACAAAAGGGTATTTAAAAGTTAAATTTTAAATTAATAAATAAAAATACTACGTAAAATGATTTTTAAGAAAATAAAAAATGCATTTAGTAGTGAATTTTTTAAAAAAACATTTATTCCCTTTGTCGCTTTGTGTATTCTCTTGTCACTTTTTAGATCTTTATAAACAGCTGTATATCGTTGAGAAAATAAATACACGTGATTATCAAAAAATAAAAGTTGTTACCAGTAAAAGTGTTGCTTATCAAATGATTTTCATGATATACAAATGTAGTAATCTTATTTCTCTGGCTTATTAAGAATACATTATTCTGATGTCATATCCAATCAAATATAACAAGATTATTTTTTAAACTTCCACTAAAGTAGGATACCATAAGAATTTTTAGAGAGGACGCTTTTTTAAAGCTTGTGTACAATTTATCCTCAGCTTCTGTTGACACACAGAATCATTGAAAAGTAATCTACATACAGTATCTGTTGCCTTTATAATATGTTATTTATGAGAATCGACATTCTTTACAATGGCAAAAACAATAAATCAATGAAGAACAGACAAATAAATCTTGTGAGATTTGAAAAGATCAAAATCAAATTTTTATGATTAGCTAATTCAGCTAATTGATTGTTAGTTTAGTCATGCTGTCTGGAAACTCATGTGTCATTAAATTATAATTATAATTTTAAATAAGCAATAAGTCTAATGCTGAATTGCTGATTCTAAGAAAACCAGTGGTTGGTTTCAAAAGAAAATACATCAATATATTAGGTTGAGGAATAAGAAATCCATTAATTTTACGTGAACTTTATGTAACTTCTTTTGGATTCACTTTGTAAAAAGGTTTAAAACAGTTTTCATGTAGATTTTTAGGTCTTGCGCGTTACGACTGCTGACATGCGGTTAACTTCGATCATTTTTGATATTCTATAGACATTTTCGATGATGCTGTATCCACATGCAAGGTGCATCTCTAACATCAAAAATATCCGAACGGAATCGACGAAACAAAAATTGTACGTAACTGGTTGTTACAGTGTTATATAGGACGATAAACACCTTTCACAATTTTAGCCACCCGGCTATCTTTTTCACCGTTACAAGAGAAAAACGAAAATGTATCTAATTTTCTGTTTGTTGTCTTCCATTTTTAAAATCTTGTACTCGTAACTGAATTAATCAAACAAAAAACAGCAAGAGGATATTTTTGTGTCAAATGTCACCTTTCCAACGAACATAAATCTGAAATTGATAGATACCTCAGGAGATATCGATCACTACAGACGTCTACCGAAAAAATAATGGATTACTTTTTCCCCAAACTAATATTAAACTTCCTTCTTTCCATCGGTTAGTAGGTGTGCATATACAAAAAAAAATGAATGCATGTAATCAATAAATGGTTAATAGTAAAAACATGGCTAATAGTTTAACATAAACAAATATTTGACAAAGCTATATCAGTTAGTTCTATAATGCAGTTTATCAAGTGCTAAGTGACTTAAAACGGATGATATAATCGTTGCGAAAAAAAATATTTTGATTCATGTAGTTAAGTTTGTTATATACATCTACTTAAAACGAAGAACACACAATCATTTGCATCTGGTAACAACACAGTGTCTTAATCATAGAGTTAATATATATGACCTATTTTAGCAGTATTATCCACATTTAATGCTTATGGCCATCAAGTTTATAATATTTCTTAAATATTTATCCATACATCCAAAATATCATAACACATTAGATAATTTATAATATGCAATTCCAAAATTCATTCAATTATTTTTACTCTTTTAAATTGTTCAAAACTTTCAGTAAATTCTTTTATTAATATTTAAATTTCCATCATACGCATAACTGCCTCTTAGATAGTATTTTGCACATATTATATAATAGTCCGATATTACTAAATATTATGTACTATTCAAAGAAATATTCAACAACTAACTATTTCATATTAATAATAAAATTCTTATTGCAAGATATTAATAAAATCTTTAATGGCAAAAATGATCTTTCAGTTACCTATCAATAGAAACGAGATACCAGGGATTCCTCTTGAATATATATCCTTTGTGTTTTCATATAATAAAGAAAAGGATTAATAAAAAATTTAATAACAATACAAAATAATTGAAACATTCTAAAAAATCAAGATTTTTTTTCTTTGGTACTTAGTATTTAATAATCACATAATATCAATTTTTTTTTTACTGTTTCAAAATTCTAAAGGACTATTTCTTGTGAGCACAGAAACAGGTATTGAAATTTTACACGTTTTCTTTTAAATCCGAAACTATTATATTAAACGTAATCTTTTAATACATAAAGAATAAACTTTTCAATATATTTTGAACAAAATCATTTATCATGAATAACGTATTCACTAAGAAAATATTAATCATTTTTTATAATCACTTGAAGCATGGCCATAAATTATGTCAAATACATTAACTAATTTGATACATTCAGCATATGCAGAATAAATAAAAAAATATTTGTTGATAAAAATGAAATTAATAATATTGTCATTTCTTATTCATTAACAGCTCGTTTTGTAGGGATTACAATGAATAAAGTTTGATTTAAGAAAAATTGATTTGGATGAAAAAAATATGCTTTTTTAATTACAGCTTCATTTATGGGCTTTATAATATGTTCATTACAGTATACATTTACCTACCCTTTAAAATACTGTTTACTGGTGTTATTTTTTAAATTAAAGTTTTTTCAAGGATTTTATATTTTATCTGTGTGAGAAATCCCTTTCAAAGTTTACATATTCTAAAGAAAATTAAATATTTCTTTATCATGATTTCAGTATTCCACATTATTATTCTCATTTTGGAAACGATTTATTTTATAGTTTTCCAAAAGTAATTTAAAAATTTGAAAACATAAAATTCGAAGAAAATGATAAATTTTACGTATATCTCACATATGTTAACATATTTTTCACGTAGATATTTGAAGAGTATCATTAATACTGAAATTGGTCACGTCCCCTTAACTAGTATTTTTGGACACAAATTTTTTAAATTATACAAATGCTATCAAACAATTTTGTAAACATACATTTACGTGACGTTTTTATGTTTATAAATTATTTGTATCACGTAGTTCAAAAAAAAATTATCATACGCAACTGTATACAAAATTGCTTACACTTTTATTACGCATCTTGAAGTAGAAAAATTTTTATCACTTAAGTGGCAGCACTTATTTGTCTGAAACATGTCTAGAGAATTAGACTAAACTTCGGAAATATGAATTTATTTGAGTGTGTATAAAAGTTAAAGATATCTTCAGTTTTTAATATATACTTAAAAAAAATTATAAAAATACTTGAAAAGAATTTTTTACCTGTATAAGTCTTAAACTTTCTTTAAGACTACTGTATTACTTTAGTTTATAAATATTAATGGAGTTATAGTGAAATGCTCTGTAATCCTTTACAAATACAATAGTTTTTCTTTTTTAAGCAAATTTGAAAGAATTTAAAAGATATTTAAAGTATTCTGTTTTATATTTCTTTGTCGACATATATCGAAAACGAAATACAAAACAAAATACTTTCAAGACTATATCGGTTCTGTTTTATTCGTTCAAAAGCCAGAATGTTCAAAAGTTGTAGTTTTTATAATTAAAATATTCCTTCTTGCATGTGTTCTCAGTCCTTTTCAATTATGAAGTTTCAGTCCCTCTAGATAATATGAAAATTAACCTATGAATAAGTTAGCGATTTATTATGAAAACCAAAATACTTTTATTTTGAAAGATTTGAATTTTCTTAATGGGTAACCCATACACTGAAATTGCTTAACTATTGCAATAAGAGCGTGTTTATTGATAACATAAATAAAATTTTTAAGCAGAACAATTCTTGTATATTACACCTCTTTCTAATAAAAAATTTTCATACTAATAAGTATTCAGAAAATGAAAAATTACCAAATTATTGAATTTAAACTGAAAAGATCTTAACTCAAGAGTAAATTATTAACATTGCAAAGTAAAGGACTTACAGTTAACATGATATAATAACGTGAAAGTGCAGGATTAAAAAACGTCAACAGCTATTTTTATTCTTTCTGTTATCTTAAAGTGCTCCCATATTCGTTTGCCACGCTAGTTTCTGAATGTTCAACATTTTAGTCTTTCCTTTAAGCATTCTTAACTCAACCCTCGGGTTAGACATATTGCTTAAAGTGATTTCAAACTCATTTTAGATTGTAGGTGCTGATTTAATTATCCTTTATACTAAAGAAAACAGCTATGTAGTGACAAATTAATCCAAATTGTGTCTTTTTTCATTAGAGTTCCGTTTTTCGCATAACTGTCTTTCTTTGAGTTGAAGATTGACAAGAGTGCAACTAAACAGTTAGGGCTGTGTCTTCGGTTCAACAGTTCTTGTCATCTAATCCACTCTCTGAATCGATTGTTAGTAGCGATTCGGAATTCCCTGTAAAATGTAAGTCCCTGTCTAATTGGGTCTCATAATAAAAAATGACCGTTGAGAGAAAAACAAATGAGTTATTTAAAATGAGATAAGGGAAAATAGTTAGCTTTTAAGTTTGTGAAACAGTATGTTAAATATATTTCTTTTCAAACTTTTCCTATATCCTCAATTAAGTAAAATTGAAAATTGAGAAATTTTTTCATTCAATAATTTTACCCAGTTGATACCAAATTTGTAAATATTTCATTAATTTAAAAATGCAAAGTAAAGGATATTTTGGTAAATTTTAATTACAATTAAGTTAAGGGTAAATTTAGTTTTGCATTTGCAAAACTTACATCAAAATAAATACATTTTTGACATGACTTTTATTAAAGTAAGAAAATAATGGAAATTTAAACAAAACACTAACAATCATATGTAAATTTTAGAGTACTGGATAAAAACGTAATTTCTGAATAAGAGAAAAATAAAGCGATATTTAAATTTAGTGTTCTGTATGATAATCTGTATAACAAATTTATAATCATTAAAAAAAACAATTGCTGAATTTAATAAAAAGCTGATAACTTCCTGAAATTTTCATGCATTCTTAGACAATTGATTTAAATAATAAATTTCAGACTGTCAAAATTTTGACAGCAGTCTCAAAAAAAGCTTGATTCCTCTGTTTAAAGCAGATAATACTCAAAAAAGATAAATTCAAATATACGCAGATATTCACGTAAGCAATTTCAAGAATTTTTATCTGAAATGCTGCTTGTTAATAACAAACCTAGTCAATTATCATGAAACTTTTAAGAATTGTAATGTAATAAAAAATTACTTAAAAAAAAACTTCGGCTATAATGTCTTTTTAACTAAATTCAAGTAAGGATTTCTTATATTTCAAAACTCAAATAGTAGTCAATCAAAATGAAGTTATTAACAAATAAATTCACTTAGCCAATGAAGTCAATAAAATATATCTCTATTTCTATTATCCAATTACTACTCTACTCTTTCTCAGCAATTAAATTTTACAGAAAGAACGAACACCCTGAGAAAAATTTCCATCTAGTGAACCAAATATCAGCTCCGAAAATCAATTATCTTTCAGCAAATATATTATGCGTAGCTATTCATCAAACAACATATTAGTTATTCAAAAACGCATTAAGGATATAATTTAAGTAATGTGGCTATGTAAATGCTCTGCACCGAACAAATTTTTAGAAAAATAATTTAGCTCTTAACATGGGAAAATGGTTATAAAAATATGAGTCTTGTTAATTTCAAACAATTAATAAGGAAAAATTCAACTGTTGAATTTAAACTTTCAGCAACATTTATACCAATCCTTGCAACTTATATGTTACAAAACATTGCTTAAAATTTTTAGTAAATTTTTAAATGAGGTAACCATTATACATGTTAATTTAGAAATTAATTTTAAATAAAATAAAGAAAATTTAAATCAATATTAAAGGTTTTTTAGCACTTATGAAAGCTTGATTAACATAACTGGTTTTCAAGTTTGATAAAAGATCAATGCCAAAATTTATAACCATGAATTTTCAGAACAATATAAACACTGTTTGCCAATGAAATTTCCCCAACATGAAAGCATTACAATCCAAACATGTAATTTACAGCATGGTGAAAAAGTACAGAAGCATGCAAATAATTGCCTTTCAATACTTTCATATAAAGTAATCTGAGTTAAGAGCCCATACCACATGTTTAAATTCGAAAATCATATAGCATTTTTCTCATAGGCAATTTACATTTAATCATGAAAAGTTTTTTGTGATGATAAAACTTTTCATTTTCTGTGAAATGAAAATGCTTACCAACACGTTTGATGAAAGGCAAAACATAGTCTACTAGGATTGCGATTTTCTATATCACAGTTTTGCTGTTTGCATTGATTTGAGATCCTATTATCAATATAGATCTAATGGTTGAGGATGGTCTTGTAGAATGTCCTGCTGGATCTCAGCACCCTCTATTAGTATCATTAGGTATATGGATTGCTGCATATGTCACTACATTACACAGGAATATTATAGTGTGGACTTTGGATCTCACAGTTATGTCACCATCCTTGACGTCTTTTTAAGATCCATCAAAAAATAGTGTCATTTGTAAGATAAATGTCTTCACGAACAACAATGTTTACAACAACATAGATTATTAGTTCACCGACAATGACTTCGGATACTTTTGATGTTTTTTTTTACAAATAAAGCGTCTATAAGAGTGTGATGTGTGACGAAATTAAGTACAAAAATAGGGTGACATCTGTTTTCAGATCAATTACAGATATTTTTATATTATAATGCTCAAATTTATGGTGACATTTGGTGGCATCATGGAGTTCAGATAATGTTAATGTGCAGTAGAATTTTAATCTCTTAGAACTCAAATAATGAATGAATAAAATCTTATTTGTTAATAGAAACTCGATATAATATAATGATAGTTAGAGATGCTGTTTTTATTTATGGTGCGTGTGGCTTAGTTCATACGATAATTTAAATCTCAGATTTAGTTAGAAAATAATTTTAATTAAAATGTAATAACGTAGTAGTAGTAGTAGTGTATCGAATATTATCTTAATTAAATGTGAGATTCAATATTTTTATAAAGACTCGTGCACATGAACATTTTCTACGTAGATTAGGGTAAATGATTACAATTTGGTAATATCAATTAAATTTAGATATATATCGCGCATCATACTTCACTGAATGTTTTCCTAGGCTCAAGCTTACATACACTAGATATATATACATTCATAAATTATTGAATTTAACTACCATGGGAGTACTCTTAACTCTACTGCTAATTTTAATACAGCAACGCGTTAAATATTACAATTCATTTGAAATAAATGCAAAATAATATCTATTTTATGCTTGTATCTATGAATTTAATGGGTTAACTCCAGCAAGAAAAGGAAAAGTTCAAAAAAAGAGCTACATAGAATATAGGCTGAGCAAGTATGGAATTATTTTAAATAACTTAAGAAAATAAATTAAATAAATAAATATTTCTGTAAAAAAATTATGCGCAGATATTAGAATTTCTAAAGTTTAGTTGGATGAATTTTATTTGATACATTAAAAACCTACACATCTGGAAAAATAATATGTTCATCAAGTAGATCAAAAACCGAAACTTACTTTTAATTTCTAAATTGATGAATATAGTATAGAAGTAAAATTTTTTATCTCATTTTATTAGTTTTGATTTGAGTATAAAAGAGTATTCTGTGTTGCTTTATTTTGGAACTATTATAAAACAAAATTTAAGAAAGGAGAGATAATACTTCAGAGAAATGAAAATACCTAAATCAGCAGTTTTATAATGTTTAACTTTGATTCTTCTTTGAGTTCTGAAAACAGAGTCAAAATTTCGTTTAAAATTTAAAATTATTAAAAAAAGCAAGTGATGGTTAAGGTACCATCACCATTGATGTTGAAAAAAATTATATTTTTAATGACAAACAAAAATTGTTCTAAGTTGTGAATTAGGTGTCTAACACGAAATACTTGAAATTCATTTAAAGGAATAAATTTTATTAATTTTTCAATGACAGGAAAGAAGTAACAAGACAACTACAAAATTCATAAATTGATTGTAACAGCCATAGTTTTTTACCCTTGACGTGGGGATTTTATGCAATTCTTTTACCAGCGACAAATTTTTAACTCTTTAAGCGAATAAATTAGATGGTACGATGATTTAAGAAAAAGAACAAACTCGTTTACTTTCCATAAATACAAGTCTACTAGTTGTTGGTATGTAAACACAATAATTTTATAATCAAATCTTCTGTTAACATCTTAAGAAAAACTAAAACGTATATATATATATATCGTATGTAGAGGTCGCTACACTCTCATAGAAAAGAACTACAAGGTCTACTGGTTATTGTAACCACAAACATAACGATGTATTCAAATAAGGTTCTTGCCTTTTGTCTTTGAAAAAAATATATTTAAATGCAGTGAACAATTCAACTACAAATATCCACATCACGATGAATCTAATACATGGTCTCATCACATATTAGACTCGTCGTGAGCTGCCAAAGTAAGAGAGGGGAGAATTCTCCGCCCTTTATGTTTGAGCTTTTAGACTTCATTTAGATTTTCATAAAGTATAAAATGTCTTACAATTTTCCAGAAATTTCAGTCAACATCAGTATCTTTCCTATTACATTTTGCGGAAATTTACTGAATGATTTCTTTTAAAAGAAATCATTCAGTATCTAAACGTTATAATTCAAAAAGTTATAATAAACATAGATAAAAAAATGCAATGAAAATTGAATCATGTATAAAACTAAAATTTCAAACAATTTAGTTTTCCAAATTCACGGGTTGCTGTATTCTCCATTATAATTTATACTGAAGTCTCTTAAGTTTTCAAAAAGACTCGTAGAAGTGTATTATCAAGACAAAATTCATGGAAGAACCTATAAAATTTGAGCAATTAATAACATGGCTATTTTTCTTCCAATGAATTCTTTTCCGTGAGAAAATTTTTAGTGAATAAGTTTCTTATTCTCAATTCATGAAAAATTTTTGTCATTTATCTTATAATAATATCATACTGGTTCTATTAAATAAAGAGCTAAATATATATTGTTAATTTATTGAATGTTTGAACTATGCAAAATTACTTTAAGTTTTAGTATTAGTATCCATTATCAAATACTTTTTAATTTTTAACACGCTATTGTTCAGTCTCTGTTAAAATAATATGCGTGTACATATTACAAACTTTTTATGCATTTTTTTAACTTTTATAAATTAAATCTTTTACAAATTATAGGCCTAAATATGAATTTTTTACATAAATATATTATATTTTATTGCTCTTGATTTTTTTCAATATTTGCCAATTATAACTCAAATATTTTATTTCTAATAAATTTTCCATCTTCAGAAAATGCTTTTTAGAAAAATACAGTAAAAAATCAGACAAATTTTTATTTTTAAACAATTATATTTAATAAATTAACATACAATAATTTAATACATACAGAAATAAAACTTAAATTATTTACATATTAATAATTTCTATTTTATATTTAAAACTTTCACAAACCATACATTACTCTGCAACTGAAGTCTTCTATTAAATATGTATAAGTATTTTAGCTTGTAAGAACACATAATTTTGAGAATGAATCTTCCATAATAAAGTTAATAAATAGTTCTAAGCAAAAATACTTCTAAACATATTAAATGCAACTAATAAATTCAAAGAAATCCAATCCTCCAATTCAACTTTGTTTCCTTTTTGTGTTTATCAAAAACCATGGCTCAAGCATGTTAGATGTCTTACACTTTTTAGGAGGAATGCACACTCTTAAAGGCCCTCTAACAAAGCCAGGTTTGCAGAAACAACCTTTAGCACATGACTCTGGACATTCAAGGTAATCATTAACAGGCTCTTCACATGCTGTTTCGCATGTTGGTCCGCATTCGGAAAATATTTCATTCACCCCACATTTATCTGAAAAGAAATTCAAGATAACTGAGACTGATATAGAGACAAGTACCAAAATATTAGTTGTGACGTATAAAATTGCATGAAAATCGAATATTGACTTTGAAACAAAAAAAATTTCATTTTTATAGCAATAGTAAATAAAGGCTAAGAGACATTTCTGTTGCAATTTATCAGTATATTCAAAAAGTAATTTTCCTATTTTTTAAAACACTTAGGATTAAATACGTATAGGAATAAATTACAAAGAAAAAAATCTTTTAAAATTACAATATATAAATCAAATCTCAATTATGCAATTCTTCTCAATATATTATGTAAGGCTTAGTATAACATTTTTCTAAATTTATTCATTTAGTATTAAAAAATTGTGACTATTGTAATCATCATCTTTTGTAACTATCAAAATAGATTAACTTATAATAATCATGAATATGAAACCTTCACAGATAATCAATAACTTATATTAAATAATTGATAAGTAGAGAAATCTACTATTATGAGCTGTTATTTTTTCCCGGAATATTGATCACTCATTTAATATAAATAAATGTAACAATCACAATGTTTTCAGAATAATCAATATATTTTAAAATTGCCTTACAAAAATTAAAACATGTATTTCCAAATCAAATTAGTTACTTTTTTTATCTTCAGTTTATTTTTAATTAAAACCAAAATAAAAATAAACCAAAACAAAACTTTTTATAAAAAAAATAAAATAAAATGCATTATATTCTTGTTTTTTTTAAATATTATTTCTTGTTTAAAAGCTACACTGTATAACTTGGTAAAACATGTATAAATTTATATTAAAAGAATTAAACTTCACTTAGATTTTCTTTTTGTCATCAAGAACTAATGTAATGAATGTAAAGCAAAAATTAAAACTAGTATAAATTATGCAAACCAGTATTCTATTCTTGAAAACTAGTAAAATTTTATTTAATTAATTTCTTTATTTAATTAAATTAGAGTTTTGACAATATTCTGTTTTAATAAATCAAATCGAAATAATTGAAATAAGCTATTCGTAACAAAATGTCAAAACACAAAATTTAATTCAAAGAATCTACTTAATGTATAATTCAAATACATTATTCAGAAGTATATATTAGAAATTGAGTATATTGTTGCATTGCTGAAAAATATTTTTAAGAAATTTGAAGTTTTTTAATATTTGTGGAAGAACATTTTAGAACAAAAATATTTTCTCTCTATTAAATAAGTGATTATATTACTCTTAAATCACTGAATACATCTAGGTTGATTATATAATATTATTAAATTAATAGAACAATTAATATAAAAGTATAATATTTTGTATAATTTCAGGAGTAATCTCATTAAGCTTCAATCAGTTTAATAATATTAAATAATTTAAGCATCTATGAGGTGTTATTATTATTTGAAGATGGTCTTAATTCACGAACAATAAATTATTATTTATTTAATCAATCATGGAGTTTTATAAGGAGGTTTTCTTTTAAGAAAATGCCTTTAACTTGCATAATCAAGATTATTATGATGACGCATGAAAGAAACTAATTAAGTGTCGTTAAATTAAATTAAAAAATGAGAGCAGTTAAAAAACAGACTTTCTAAAATGCAGAAAAAGTCTTATTCTTCAGACTAAAATATCACACACATTTTATACGGAAAAAAACAATGTAAACCAATTTCCTTTCTTTTTAAATGTAATGTTTATAAATAATTAGAAGAGCAATCAACTTCTAATTATTTATATTATTTAAAAATATCAGAGTAAAAATTACTCTGATATTTTTATTGATAATTAACTCAAAAAAAATTCATCTCTAGATAGAAAAACATATTTAAACTGGATGTCCAGTAATACAAATACAGAAAATATATAAATAAAAACTGGTGATTTCATTATTGTTTTTTTTTTATCCAATTTATAAAAACTATTGTTCTCTGTTTCTTTCTAAAAAAATTATTTATGAAATGTCACACAATGATTGACCATAAATTATGGCTTGGAAAAATATAAATACATTTAAATTTGATTAAACACAATGAATAGTAGCGAATTTAGTTAAATGTACCAAGAATATTATTTCAAGGCTGTAGATTCAAATTTAAGAAACATCACGTCAGATGTTGATCAGGGTAAGGCTACTTACAAAAACCTTAGCAACTGGTAGTATTCGTCTGCTATTAAAACCTTATCAAGAAAGACGATACATTACTATTAAATTACAATAACATCTTCTTAGCAAAAAGAAGAATCTCTCAGAAAAAACTGTTTGATCATATTAGACCTCATATAGCTTACATTATTGAAAACACATTTTAAAGTGAAATCAATACAATGTAGAAAGTGTCTAACATGCTCTCCTGACATAAATCTAATATATCTGTTAGAAATATTCTCAAGCGACACATAGTAATAAAATTAACCAGTTCATTTCTTTTTAAATATACTGCTTAAAAAATAACTAGAAGGGGAATCAACTTTATGAAAATTATTCAGATATTCCTACTGATGTAACTAACGCAAAAAAATCATCTCAAGCTTAACGTAGACATACAAATGTAACGTGTGTGTGTGTGTGTGTGTGTGTGTGTGTGTGTGTGTGTGTGTGT
>JAPDSC010098206.1:3816-22137 GCA_026290005.1 Latrodectus geometricus | reverse complement strand
CGTGTGTGTGTGTGTGTGTGTGTGTGTGTGTGTGTGTGTGTGTGTGTGTGTGTGTGTGTGTGTGTGTGTGTGTGTGTGTGTGTGTGTGTGTGTGTGTGTGTGTGTGTGTGTGAGAGAGAGAGAGAGAGAGAGAGAGAGAGAGAGAGAGAGATTACAAATACATTATATTCTATCTAATAAAACTTCTAAGGAAACATCTAGAATTTGGATAATTCATCTCTTAAAAAGTATGATAAGATTTCCAAAAACCTTATCAATAATCCAATTGTGTATTTGGAAAAAAGACGTGCATTAGTCTTAACTGACATTCTACGAAGTCCAAAATTATATTTAAAACCTTGCAATTTTAAGGAATATGTTTTGCGATTTAAATTTTTAAATTTAATTGTTGCCCTGAAAAATGTTTTTTTGCTCGTTTTATTATTTCAAGGAATTACATAATACACAAAATTCTGTGTCTTAGTTTCAGAATTGTGTTTTAATATACCATGTACCTTTTATTTCATGCCAAAGTTTTCCTTAACTAACTTATGTAATTTTTCATTTTGGTTATCAGTTACATTTATTTGAGCATTGTGTTTATCAATTTAATACGGAAGAAACTAAATTTTCATAATAAATGCTCCAGAATTTAACCGAATTACCATACATATTCATTGCTTTATTAATTATATAAAAAATAAGTGTTTTAAGTTAATTAACTGCGAAATATATAAATTTTCAGAATGGAATATAAAACTTCAACTTTTCATTTTTAAAATACTTTTTAATTTATAATTATCAATTTTTTACTTAAAAAATTTTATTTTAAAAATCTTAACTTACTGAGAAGATTTATATTAAAATATATATAAATAATAAAATACATAATAAAAAGTTAAATAGACTATAAATAAAGACCAATAGCTTACGAGCAGTATTCTGAGAATTGGTGCAATTTACTTGAAATGCCCATTTGCAATGAAGTGACTCTTGATCAAATTTAAAACCTGGAGGACAACCCCTGATGTGAGCTTTGAAATTCCTGCAAGTGATGTAACGTGTGCAATCTCCTGGATATGCCAAACGAGTATCACTATCAGGACATTCTATGCCTTCAAAATAAATTTAACTTGTGAGGAATGTAATTCCATAGAACTCACATATCATAATGGTAAAAAATTATTATATCTGAACTTAAATTTGATTTCATAAACCATAATTTTTCATTATTATCCAATTAAAATATTCAGTTACAGTAAAAGATTACTCTATTTACAGTAAAAGAACTTAAAAATGGAGTAAAAATTATCAATATTTATTTTATTAATAAGAAGATAAATATGTATTTTATCTTTAATTAAATATTATGGCATTTGGTGAACAAAATATTATTATTTTGCTGAATTTCAGTGCAAATGCGTAAAAACGATTTCTATTGCAGTATTTTTTAAGTAAACATATATATTTATTTTTTTGTAATGGGATGAAGGCACTATGAAATAAATTTGGTTGTTTAAAAAATCAATTTTTGTTTTTGTGAATTTATGAAAAATTTTAGAAAACGCTAACTGCAGTTCTCCCAATCATGGGAAAAGACAATTTGCATTTCATTAACTTCAAATTTTAAAACCAATTTGAAAAGTAACAAGTATGTTTGTACAAGAAATGAACATAGATTTAAAGTATGATATTTATGTAAGAAACATCCTTGTTGTCACACGAATTTCTTAATTCAAAAATTTTATACATATTTAAACTTGAATTACTTTTTAAAATTAAATAAAACTAAAAAATTTTCATTTTTAATAATAATGTAAATAAATATTAAATAAGGTTCTTTATCTTTAAAAGTAAAAGTTGTTTTTGATATCGAAAAAAATAAGTATTTATTTGACATCAAAAATGCATGAGTAAATAAGTTTAATTGCTTATAAATATAGAGAAACTAACATTTTGACATGGAGAATGTACTTACTTTCATCAATAGGAAAATGAGCTATTAATTCATACAATGATTTTGAGCCCTGGTAATTTCCCACAGTATCTTCAATTGCTTCCGCTATTGGTTCTTCATTTGTAGCATCGGTGCTCGTGTCTAAAGTATAAAATGTGGCTATAAGGCCTGTCATGAGCAATAATTCTGAAACGAGAACCATATTGATAGGCGGAAGTAAAAAACAAATATCTAAATAATAATCATGCATCAGCCATTTTATATACTTTTAAGAAATATTTATGTGCTTATCTTAACGATTGAAGTCCACATATGAAAAATAGATGCAGTACACAATTTATTAAATATTTATCATCAAAGAAAATAATTTTATAAATCGAAATCGATAGACAAAAGATTTGTACATTCTTTTCCAGAAATTGTTGTTTGCAATCTTAAATTGCATCATTACTTTTTTATTTAACTTCTGAGAGTTTTTGAACGACGCGGAGACATAAATCGAATGTTGGAAGATAAGATGTAATGCGATAAATTGTTTAGGGGTAGAAAAAAAGTATTCTAAGAAAGTTTGGCTCATGATTCTTATTTTAAGGAATTTTTGTACTTCCGTTTATTTATTATAAAGTATATTTCAATGAAATAATAATATTTTATCATAAAATAAATAATAATTGTTAAATCAAGCATTTCTAGGCAACGAAACAGAAAAAAATATCATAAAGTTATTTAGTATATTTTTTACAAACGTATCGTTAAATATTTTAAAGATAATTTATACAAAAAATTGTTTGCTCGTATTATGTTATATAGAGAAACTTTACTTATGCTTAAACACCCTCATCATAATCCCTTTCTTTTTAACTGACGTGTCAAGGTCGTTCTTCTTGAAATTGTTGCTATAGTAATAGTTGGGCAATTGCTATGTTTCTAAATGTTTAATTCTATGGAATGAAACTGCTAAATACAGCCAAACAACATTATAGTTTTAAACCATGGTCAAATGATTAATTTGACGTTTGAGATTGCACCAGTTCTCCCCACCAACAGAAAGATCCTATCAACGTGCATATATACTCTGAGTACGACAAAATACAGCGGACGTAGAACCTCACTTAAGAGAACGACGCCTTTCTTCACCGGGTTACCGTGTGACCTTTCCAGCTATTCATATTTGTCGATTCAGCTGAACGAAATAAATCACTTAATAATTTTGAACTACGGTTTGATAAGTCAATCGCTTAACTTACATCCTCTTCACTTCTAAGCACCTTCCTCGTAATGTTATTTCCCTTAACTCTTAAATATTCAGTTGCCTTTACATGCAAAGATTCACTTATCATCACGCATCGTTTCTAAAATAGAAAAAGACTAATGAAGTTAAGCAACAATTGTTTTTATTCATTATTTTACGATGCTATCCAAAAATGTTTCTATTCTCGATTTGTTTACTTTACAAAATACTTAGTAATTTTCATAGGTAAATATTTTATCTTTAAAATGTGCTCACGAAAATTTCGAAATCAATTTTATATTGAAAAGAGATAAATCTAATAAAGTTTAATGCAAGAAGTAAAAAAATAATTCGTATTTGGTAGTTCTACGGTCACTATTTGTATAAGAGGGTTCATTCACCTAGAAACTATTAAAAACTAAATCTGAATATATATATATATAATAGTTGACAAGAAATCTAAAGTGCTAACTTTAAACTTGGTTTTCTCGTTACTGAAAGAAAGCGCACGTGATATCATTTTCATTTCGAACATTATATTTTACTAAGAAAAAACAAAATTAAATATATATTATTTAAATTATTCACATTGTTTCAAGAATAAAAAGGAATAAATATTGGGAGGAAAATGTATAATTTTTACGAAACAGCTATCGAGTATCATATCTATAAATAACAACAATTATAAAATAGATTGAAATGATGGGAATACTCAACATTTAAAATAAAATTATTTTGTAAGAAAAGAATGCTTCTTTGATAATTCTTCTTATTTTAAAGAAATATAAGAAGCATTCTTTTAAGCACAAGAAAACTCTGTATACTATAGCAGAGTTCTCTTGTGCTTAAACTGTTACACAGATATGTAATGTTTTACCGTTTACATATCTGTGTAACAGTTTTGCTTTCATTCCATAAAGGATTAATATTATAATATGATATAAAATATAAAAATTTACACAAATTTAAATAATATTTAAGTTTACTATGCATGTTCTATATCATTGACATGAATGGAGTGGTGTGGTACAGTTGAATACTTATATTGTTCAAAACTAGTTGAGATGTCGAGACACCGATGAGCTTTAATGACTTCCTAAATAACTGTTCTGAGTTCAGCAATGGGTTTGGGAAACGTTGGCATTGAATATTGCGTAAATCCTTTTTGCTGAATATTAATCCAAAAAAATGAGTTACAAGAGAGTGAAGGGAGTAATGCACTACTTAAATTATTCCTATGCCAGTAGACTGTAATTAATCTACATTCAGACATTGCGCTCTTAAATATACTCTTCAAGGGACTTTAAATAATCTTTAAATTCAATAAATTCCTTATACTTTTTTCATGAATTCCATACTTTCAAAAATGGAATTCATGAATCGCATTGTTTATTTCATGACTTAACATTGCATAACAAGTATCTACAGATTTGCAGTAATTTCAGTTCTCCGAATGTGATAATTCTTCTATCCAATTTCATATCTATCTAAATGAAAGTTGGTTTCAAAGTTATCTCACCAAAGGTTCTAAAATTATAAAGAGATTTTTTTTCATATAGCTTAATAATATTTACACTACTTTTGAACGTAGTATCAAACTATGTAAACATAATCATACGTTTATAGGGTATGATTGAAAAATTATCTATGAAAATTAGACTATTAAAGTAGTTCAGATAAGTATACCTTTAAAAAAAGCTCCATGATGTGATGAATATTTTTAGTAATTGTTTTCGTCATTAATTTAAGCTTAGTTGCTTTCATTCATATTAAAAGGCAATCTGGAAGTATAAAACAAAGTTTCTAATAAGGAAAATCTAATTTTCTCAAATGAGTAACTTGCAATAATCTAGACGCTTCATTTACCTTTTAATTTCTAAATATAAAAGGAGTATTCTCAATAAAGTATTTCAGCTATTTTACAGATTTCTAAGCAAGCTCTCTAGAGCTTGACATTAAAAAAAATAAAAATAAAACTTTTGTACATTTTATGAAGAATTAGAAAATTTACGTTTTATTCCTTTAAAATGTAATGTGTGTAGATATTGATATCCATCTATGGCAATAAGCTCACAAATATCAGATTTTAAACTACACACAAAATTCAATCATGCTGTGTTTTAACGTATCAGGATGAGAGTTTCAATTCCGTTATTCAAATATAGATTTACCCTATGTATGATACTTGTTTAGCTTACATTCGAAAGAGTCTACTTACTCAAAAATTTTAAATCAATTTTGTAATAAACTGTTTGGAATTTTAAAGATACTATATATTTTTAGTAAGAATTATATATAAATTAAGACAAAAGTGATTAAAATAAGATCTTTTATTCTTTGGAAAACAATATTTGGTTTTCCTGATAAAATAGCAACCAAAAAATGACATGGTTTTTATTCAGTACAAAAAAAATCAAAATATTTTTGAAAACAAGTCATTTAATAATAAATATTGCAAAAATTATTTAATTTTATCTCTTAAAATTTTATTTTTGTAAATTATAATCAATAAAAAAAATTCCACATACAATTTTTTGGATTTTCAAGTCATTTGAAGTTTTATAAAAATGAATATAGATGGCAGCACCACGTTTTTCATTTTTACATTCAAGAAATTAATATTGAGAAAGGAAGACCAAATAATTAAAACTATGCCCAAATATTTTTGCCTGCATTATTTACATTCCTCAGATACTTTCTATACTAATCCGCTTATTACAAATAAGTAGTTAAACATTCACGTACAAGGAACTGTAAAGAGTTGCATTCAATGGAGATAGAAATTTTTAATATCTTAATCAAAAATAGATGCTTCTTTAAAAAAAAAAAAAAAAAAAAAAAAAAAAAAAAAAAATCAGAAATTATGTTCTAAATTTTTATTATTTAGAAGAAAAATTTTTTTAAGTAGAAAACATAAGACAATATTTTTTATAAATTTAAAATTAAGCATGAAGTGAGAATTCTTATTGAGTAAACGTAAATTTAGTTAACCAATACAGCATAAAAAATTTAAAATTAGGAATGTTTAATTACTTTTTCGCCTTTAAATTGCGTAATTTAATGACATGCTTGTGAAAATTATTTTTATATCATTCTCTGAAGTGCCAGTTATAATGATTTATTGTGTCTGACTGAAAAGCAACAATTCAATTTATTATTGATAAAAACAAGACTTAAGCTTCTAGAAACTATTTTGTTAACAAAAAATTGGCCTTTATATCTTGTATTCTATGCATGCGACACTTAATGGTTAACTATCCTAAGTGGCAAATCACCCACTATTACTGCGAAATTCTGTAGGCCAATTTAGAAAGATTTTATATAGTGATATCGCACACTATCAGTGATAGAAACTCTGTTTTGTTCGAATAGGTGTAGCCCATTAATGGCTGAAATTAATGATTTCCGGGTATCTGATTATAATCATCGACAAAATGATACTTGTGTATTATTCTGTTGACCATATCAATGTAGAAATACACGTCGTTAAATGATACGTTTTAGCATCATGTGAAGTAAAAATAAAAATTTTCAATTTGTTTTAACGAAGATATATCTTATA
Source organism: Latrodectus geometricus (assembly GCA_026290005.1). Taxonomy (NCBI): domain Eukaryota; kingdom Metazoa; phylum Arthropoda; class Arachnida; order Araneae; family Theridiidae; genus Latrodectus; species Latrodectus geometricus. The sequence goes on along the minus strand of JAPDSC010098206.1, from coordinate 15,408 downwards.
GCTGTTCTATTTTCCTTTACACTTTAAAAAATTAATTAAAATTTGTAACATTCAACATTTTTTTAGCGAAAAATAGTTTATGGTTACATTTCGAGTTGTTACATTTCGAATCATTGATTGATTCTATTAGATGGAATTGTATGACATTTTTGTGTAAAATAAACCACATTATATTTTGGGCTTTCTAAAAATTTCACATTGTGTTGCTATAATGGATCAATAATTATCCCAACCATTTCCACCTTTATTAACTAGAATTACAACCCATGTGATCAAACAACATTTAGCCTATGATTTAACATTCAAGACTCGTGTTCGCGAGGCCAGATCGAGAGCTACTACCAATAACATGTTACTAGATCATTGAGTTGTTAATCTTTTTCTTTTACTGGTGAAATTGACTGCATTTTGATACAAGTATATATTTCTCACAACTATTTATTCGATAGAGATGCTTGTTTAATACTGATTGAAGAAACATCGTTAATATTGATCATTAATTAGATGCGGTTAGCTATTGCTTTCTATATAATAGAAGGTAATAAATTCCTAAGACTATGCTTTTTTATTTTAGAAAATTGTTGACACTAGAAATCTAGGAAATTTGAATTTTTCTATCAATATAGAAAATCGAGTTTTGACTGACATTTTTTTCTTAATTCCCATCATTTTGCCATTATCATTTCAAAAAATGTTTTGCATGAACCAATTCAATACAAATAAAAGCCCTGACAGGTCACAGTAATATAATGTTTTGCCATAAAAACATAAGTAACGAACTCTTTTAATGTACTTTCTAAGAATTATCGATAAAATTAGAAGCAGCAATGAAGAAAAATTTCTGGTCTGCCATACTATCAACACCAAGCTATCTCCGTTATGAAAATGTTAAGCAAGTTATATGCAGCCTAACTTCAAGAATTTTTATAAATTTCCTGCCTTTCAAAACTTTTCTTTTCAAAAACTTAAATTTTCATTATATATATATATATATATATATATATATATATATATATATATATATATATATATATATATATATATATATATATATATATATATATATATATATAATATTTAAAGTCAATTTTAATTTGTTGTATTTAATTCATATGCGCCATTCTTATAAATTAAATTTGATGACAAAAAAAATTAATGTAATTTCTGTTTTTATTCTATAATTATTATGTAAAAGTTATTATATATAGTAAAAGAGTGTTTTAAAAGTTGTTATATTATACGTTATAATAGTTCCCGAATATATAAATCCCGTGTTTCCACTAAAACGTTTGGTTAGAAATTTTGATTATTTATCTCATTTTATTTAGAAATAATATTTTTAAAAGAAAAAATTTTTATAAAGACATTTTTTTTCTTTCTGATCTACAAAAAAATTTAATACATGTTAATACGACAAGACGTTTTACAATGCATTAAAAAATACAAAGACAATAAAGTGTGAATGTAAAAGCATTTTTTGCTTAAGTACATTCCAAAAGTATTATCTGAAAATTAAAATGAAAAATTAAAATAAATATTTATTTGTCACATTTCATTTACAAAAACGTGTAACATGAATTGCAGCTACAAGACTTACAAAACGTGAATGCCACATTTATCATTCATGAATCGATGGACTTTTTTGTACGAATTTCAAATTTGAGCTTCATCAAAATATTAAACAACATATTAATGTAATGCTGATTAAGAGGCTGGAAACCTTATGAGTACCCTGCACACTTCGAGTGTTGACCCTGAAATTAAAAAAAATTAATGATTAAACTTACAAATTTAGTTATTCAGTTACATTTTTAAAATAGGTTTAAAAATAATATTGTTACAAATTGATTAAAATGATATTTAATCTAAGCAAATTTCGTATATTTCTAACAAAAATTTCGTATATTTCTAATAAACAAGCAAATTTCGTATATTTCTAATAAACAATATAATAAAAAATTATTTTTAAATTTTAATTAGATTCTAGTAATCAATTTTCAAGTAACATTAAAAGCAATTATTTTACCGCTTAATCAATAACAATTTAATTTGTTGCCAATTTAATCAATTGTGTGTGTAAGAGAGAAAGAGACTTTTCCATTTATTTTATTCAAGTGTTTGAATCTCCATAAGGTACTTTTTATCTTTTGTTGCTATTTTTTCTATCACTTTGTATTTCTACCTGCAACATGTATATTTATAAATAACAAATTTTTAAAGGGAAGGATTTCTTATCACAACAATTATATTTTTCAGTTTATATTATAAAACTGAAGCTAAACTTTACTTTTTTTCTAATATCAATAAAAACTTGGAAATGTTTATCAATTTAAAAGTTAAAAAATGTTATTAAGTGCGCACAAATGTTTAATTTATCGACTTATATATATTTCATTATGGTATATTTTGTAATCATATCGTAATATATTCGGGACGTACAGAATAGTTTTATTCTTTTCTTTGCTACTACTTATGCAGAGTTTATTTAATCATTATCCAGAAATTAGCGATATCTCTCTGAAAGCTAAATAAATATGTTTCAATTTAAAATTTTTCTTTATATTTAGGAAATGTTAATTTATATAAAAAAATCAGATATCATTCAGAGTACTGTGAATATATAAGGTGCAGATAAGTTCCGTCTCACCTACTTAACTTATGTATGCCAACAGTTATAACTATAAAAAAAGAGGTAAAGTAAAAGAACGTGAGTATACTCTACAAAATAAGAAAACTTAAAACCTTCTTAGTTGCAGAATCAGGAAGTTATCCATCATTCTTCAAAAACTAAATCTTGTAAGGTTGAAAGTTAATTATAAAATTATAGAGCAAAAACAGTTTAATACTAAACACGCTTCTTCAACGCATGTGCACTAAAAGATCGAGTACAAAACGTGCCTGATCATAAGAAAATTTTTAATTTAATTTTACACTGAAATTTTAATTCTAGATTCACTATTTTCAATAAAGCCAATAATTCGTTATTAGGTACATTTTAATGTCTTACACACTCTGTCTAAGTGATAAAATCTTTAATTTTTTAAGTTATTTCGTTACATCTGACGATTTATCTTTCAATTATGTAATTACAATTTTATGAAAGACACTTGGTTTCATTTAAAAACTTATCAAGACAGACAACTTTAAAGACTTGATTATTTTTTCACTAAATGTATAAAAAATAATTGAAAAAAAATAAAATTTATCAAAGCAAATTATAATAAAATCTGAAAAAAAACAAACTCAGTTTTAAAGGTGAATTTACTTTGTAATATAACTTATTTAATGAAAATATTTTATAAACTCTTTAAGAAAATTTTCAATTACTTACTTTTATCTGATCACATACTACTTGTTTTATGTTCCTCAATGACATCCGTTGATGCTCTGAAGTATATTTCTATAATATAAATTTAAATATTTAACATTGCACATATGTACAAAGATTATTGAACAATCATGCAGATTTACGTAGATTGAAAAATTAAAGAATTATTCCTATTTTAATAGGTAACATAATTTAGAAAATATAGAAATTATGATGCACTTAATTTTAGTTGTTAATATGAAAAATACTCCAGAAAATTATTTTTATATATGTATACTGGCAACTATAATTAAAGGAAATTGGTAAATTTTTACACTATAAATATGGGAAACACTATTGATATAATAGTGTAGTTTCCTTTTTCACTATAATGTTAAATAATAACATTAGTGTTTCCTTTATTTTCAGTAAAAGTTTAAAATTAAAGCCTTTTTAAAAATTTTATTTTTAGGCTATGCTAGAAACCTTTAGTATACATTTTAATAAATTTTTGCCACTCCAATATTTTCTTCAAAAATTGATTTTTGTTGATTTCATATATATATCAAATGGTATTAGACTAAAATTTATCAGTATCATTCCTCCTCATGTATATCATTTGCAAAAAAAAAAAAAAAAAAAAAAAAAAAAAAAAAAAAAAAAAAAATCTGAATAACTTTTTAATTTAAAAGCAAAATTTTTATTAATCACAAATAAAATATTTATGATTTTAAAAATAATAACTTTAGAATAATTTCTAATGTAGAAACTTTCTAAGCAATTTGGAACTTCACAATTTGAGCATTCTAAGAACTTATAATTTTTACGAAAACAATTAAGTATCAGCAACATTTCATTACTTAATAATAACAAATTCTTAATATTAAGTTTCTATTAAATTATTTCCATAGGAAAGGTTTTTTGTACACCACTCACATTATTTACAACAATCCATGGCACAAAATGAAGTTGAGGTCTTAATTCTTCAGTACGTTTGGCATTTTGATAGAGTAGTCTGTTTCCTTCTTCACCCTCGGCACACTTGGAAATTTTCTTCCAATCTAAACTCAACCTTCTAGCACACTGTAAAATTGTAACTCATAAAATGTCTATATATGTATTATATGCTTTCTAAATTAATTTAAAATGTATAAACTAAATGTTTATTCTTAAAAAAATTTCTATTAAAAAAATTGAAATTTTCTCTATACCTTATCACCATTTGAAGAAGGCCTTGGATAAGATTCCATACAGTTTACAAAAGATAAGTGGTCTTCTGGATTTGGGTACAATGAAATTGCACAGCTCTAGAAATTAAATATTTTTTATTACATACAAAAATTACCTCTAAATGAGGAATATTATATTATATATATTTTTTAAACACATTTACATATTTAAAATTTTGTCATTTTTAGTTATTTTATTCTAGGAAAAGTACGAAATCATTTAGCAAAACAGATAAAATTTTTAGTGCATCTTAGTTTTTAAATTATTTATATTACTCTATGTAGTGACATTTGAACAAAAATAATTGATTTTAAATTGAACATGTACCAAACGCTGCATGTAGTAGCGATTACAGCAAACAATGCGATGATACTAACTACTGATTTGGTCCCCTCAAGTTCTGTAGGCTGCCTCATCGTGGCAAGGAGATGTTCCTGGAAGGAGTGAACGAAGTGCATCCCGTGTATATCTTCTAGAAGGTTCACCTTTGGCCTCTCCTTTATTCCAGTTAAATTCTATAGACATCGAAGCAAAATTAATTTTCTATCTCTCGTGATCCCACTTTTCGTACACAAAAACTGCCCATTTTCCCCTATCTTGGATATCTTTATTCTATGACTTTTTCTGACGGTTCTAAGCACTCCGAAGTCTGCTGCAAGTGCTCTATTAAACACCTTCTCCTGGCCATATTTTATCTGTCTGGGCTTATCAAGGTAAGATCTTAATGATAATACATTGCTGGTTTGGGACATTTTTAAGGTGAACACAAATTCATAGACTTGATAACTTCTATATACTCAAGGATAACCATCATCATTGATTTTGATATCCTCCACATTTTATAAGAGACTATAATTTCAATAATTTCAAATTGTAATATTTTACAGCAAATAAATTTTTCTGTGATATCTCTAGTCCTTCTGTGTTGCATACGGGGCGGTTAAAAGTGTATATGGTACTTTTATATTAAGTTTCTGTGAAAAATGCAATCATGAATGAAACGAAACTAATAAGATGAATGAAGATGACTAAGGATTTAAAAATTTTCTAATTCAAAGCTTATTTCAAGTAAAATATGTTCATTTATATTTCTTAGACATTTTTAACTAAAATATTTCAATGGATCGCATTTGTTGTAATTCTATAACATTTTTACAAACGAAATACCTATTATTTATCTACTATCATTCCCTCTAAGCTAGGAGATGAACCATGAATTTATGTTTTATTATGAGATAGAGTGTAAATCATTTCAACTATAGTTAATCTAATGTATATTATTACGAAAATTTAAATCGTGTTAATATCTTTACAAATGTCTTTTTTTCTTATGTTTTTATTCAACTAATTATTTTGTTGAATTTTATCATTTCATCTGAGAAATAATCATTTAAATAACGCTTAGTTTACGAAAATTACCACAGTTGAAAAATGAAACTAAAACTTAAAACAGCCTGACAATACTTAGTGATATTTTGTATGACAAAAGTTAACACTCCTTGAAGTTTCAAGTCAATTGGACAAATAGGATCTGGGTAACCATTAGTTTATTGTAAGAATATTCTGGAAACTTCCAGAGATAGTCATCGGAGATGTAAAAATATTGGCCTCAGCCAAGCATTACTTGTGAAGGAAGCAAGGAGTCAGGTGCCTGAGGCAGTAACTTTGAAAGCAGCAGAATTTCTATATTGTATCATAGATGCTGTATAGGTTTTTACTTGTGAAAAAGCTATGGTAATAGTAAATGTAACTGAAAGAACTGCAAACAAAGTGTGTTTAAGAGAATAACTAACAAATTTTTCTAAATCAATCCATCTTCATGAACATATGACTTAAGATCATAACAGTAGGATTTATGGAAGAATTTTAATAATTAAGTTATTTTAAATCTATTCATAAAAAAACAAAATTATTTGTTAATAATATATACTTTAAGTAACTGCAATGTGACAGACTATTTAACCAAATTATTTTTACTTTTTAAAAGTTATAATATAAATGTTATTCAACTCATGATTTAATGTAAGTTTTTGAAGTAAAAAATGGGAACTTTATATAGTATCGAATTATTAGAACAAGAACTAATTATATAAACATTGTACCATTAAAAATTAAAAAAGAAAATTTAGGTAAATATCAGCAAGTATGCGTTGAAATAAATATGAAACAAAACTATAGAGGTAATCAATCTAATATTTATTTTATAAATTTATATTTTTTTAAAAAATTTCTCAAGAGAAATATTTAAAGAAATTTAAGAAGCTTTTGCTTATAAGAAATTTAACGCTTAAGTTTTATTTTATAAGCATAATCACAGAAAAGAATTTTTAGTTATTAAAAAATTCCCTAAATTACTATTAGTTTATTTTGAATTAATTCTGTATGCTTGCAAACTTTTAAATTCAAAATTTTCAAAAGAGAATACCTGTACTGTATTTCCATAGCACTCTCGTGGACCATGATGGCAGCTGAAATCATATTGCTTGGAAATCTCATTATATCGTGCCTAGAAAGAATAATTCATCAATATTACCAAATTGAACATTTTGACAAAATCTTTTTTATTCATGTGAAGCAAAGACTGAAGATTTTCTGATTCAACATTTTTATGTTAAAACCTCACACACCGTATAATTATGAATAAATTTAACTTATGTATTTCTTGACAAAATAATATAAAAAGATTGTAATTCTAATTTGATTTGATTGATAATGTCATAAAATAAAAATTATATTTTATTTTAAAGATAACCGATTACTTACTGTTGCTTTTCCGAATGGTACTAAACGTATCTTTACTACATCTTTCATTTCTTGATACATTGGATATAGTTGGTTTGTTATGAAACGCATGCTATCAGGGCAGTTTGTTTCGTAATAAATATCAAGATACACTGGTTCTCCATTTCTGACCACTTCTAGTGGTCGTGCTACGGCACTGGGAGCAGATGCAGATCCTTCTAAATGGTATGGCCGTCGCCTGACGTACGTTGGATACCTCCGTTCATTAAAGCTGCTGTACTGAGCCGCAGCATTCTGGAAAAAAACGTTTATATTAAGATTTACATTTATTGTTCTATTTTCAATGCATTAATCAAACAGAATTTTGCAAAAAGTTTAGAAAACTGTACAAAGAACTATCTAAAATAAACTTAAGAAACTAAAAAATAATGTAGGAAAGCTTTAAGTCTCATAATTTCAATTCTCACTAATATCAAAAATGTTCTACTTAATTTGAAACGTTTTATTCCTATGTTGCTTAAACTTATCTCGGCTGACAACATAAATAAATATTACTAAATAATAAAAATACAAAATGTAACTTTTATCAGATATCTAATACTACTTATTAGAGTTGATATTCTATAATCTTATGAATAGAAATCGCATTTATATAGGATCAAAATTTAAGAACTTATTTTCAAATTAAAAGTAGTAGCTTGTTTCTCTAGATTTTCTAATGCTTCTAAGGTTTTATATATTTTTCTCAAACCAAGAAACTTATTTTCAAATTAAAAGTAGTAGCTTGTTTCTCTAGATTTTATAATGCTTCTAAGGTTTTATATATTTTTCTCAAACCTTACTCCATTATGGTTTAAATATGGAAAGCATTTTTAAACACAACTTTTTTCATTGTTGAACTTTAAATGCATATTATGTGATAGATTTTTTATTTACTTTTAGTAAATTTATCACTCTATAAAAAATCCAAATAGATCATTTAAATATCTTAAGTTTATATTTCTTTCACCTATAAATAAGCTATTCATTTTATACAAGAGCCTAAAGTGTCAAAAAGTAATTTATATTCTTTTTAAGTAATTAGTCTTTAATGTCTTTGTTTCATAACCATAGTATAAAATATTTATAAAAGAGTTATTACATATGAATTTTAAAAATGGTTTGATACCAAAATATTAACATAAGAACAATGTTTTAACTTGTATCTATAGAGTTATTTTTCAATATTATTTTATAAAGAACAAATAGTTATTTCAAAATGAAAAGCACCAGTTTGATTTATATTGTGTTTGAAAATTTCACATTATGATGCGAATCCCTTTCTCTATTACAATCTAGATCTTCAATCACCCTTATAATTGAGTTATGATTTCGTTTATTAGTCTATAACTTTTAACACATGCGGGTTAAGTCAATCGAAACAACAATGTTGAAGTTGACTCAGACTCATTAAAAACAACCACCCCTGAGACGAGAGCCAAATCAACGAACTATTGTGATGAAAGCTGAGCACCAACCAGTCAACAGCCAAATAGTCCGTTATTAAGAGTGCTGTTTCAAAAGGATTTTAGTAAAATTATTTACTGAAAGATATCATTAGTCAATAAAGAATTAATTGGATTCAAATTTTCCCATTTGAAGTTAGAGGTTTTTTCCAGTACAGATGAGAGAGAATAAACAAATGAAATTTTAAAACTCAAACATAACACTCTACATTTTTTATTAGTAATTAACTTTCACCATAATTTAAAAGTGTAATATATTTTAAGAACTAAATCAGCCGTTAATGATTGGCAACGAAGAGACTTTTGTATGAAAACTCAATCGAAAATGATTGATTGATTGATTGATTGGGTTTTATGGCGCAAGGTCCATCAATCGAAAATGATTTATTTACAGAGTGTTGAGAGGAAAGATCAAAGTTCTAGCTTTCCATTTAACAGTTCATGCATTCAATACCCCTTTCAGCCTGTGATAATAGTGATTTATTTTGAAACCCATTAAAAACTGTTGATAGTCTAATTAGACCCATGATGTGCAAAAAATGACCATTGAAAGATCATAATCACAACCATCCACACTGTGCCAACATATTTGCAAATCGCTACATATAACTATCAAATCACTATATATAACTACAATATTTGCATAATGTATAACTATTATGCAAATAAATTTTAAGTTGTGAAGAGGATGAAACAAGTTAAATTATATATGTTACATATAAACACTTTCTTTTAACTATATCTCGCTTCCTGTCATATTTTAAATAGCATACGGAAAACCTTAAGGACCTTAAGGATACCTTAAGGAATAATATTTAATAAATTTAAAAATACTTAAATATACCTTAAGGAAAATACAAGTAGTGCTGAAGGGAACATGAACTTCACATGAAGCAAAAAATAAGATGAGAAATTATTTTAAACATTAAATAAAATATTTAACATGATGTATTGAACAAAAATACTAATTTGCAAATTAAGGATTCAAAAGGTAACAATTAACATATTGAGTTCCAAAATGTAATCTATTTACATTACAATAAAGAATTACATCCAAATCAATGAATAAAACTGGTAACTCAATCAAATTATAATTAAAATTCTAAAGGCGTATTACGTCAAGTATTCTGAATTAATGTGTAAAGACAAGATTATGAATATTAAGATTTTTTAACAGAAATGCATGAAAACACGCAGACAAATCTAAATAATCATAAGTCTACGTGATCAGATTAATTATTGTGGTTATTCCCAATCTCTGGAAGGTAAAATGAAGAAAGAATCTCTAAAACTTAACGCTACAAATTTAGGATGCTATACGAGTAAATTCCAGACAGTTTAAGGTTAGGAATTTCTGACTTCACTCGTTTCTAATTTGCATAACCGGACAAAATGTCATCGGACCTACGCTAGTTTTTGAATAATTTGAATAGAATATAATCCAAAACATATAAATTTATTACAGATAATTATCTCAAAAGAATAATCTTAAAAGTAATGAAACCAAGTTTAACCCTGAGAAAAATATTTATAATATTTTCTGAAACAAATATTACATTTGTAACTAAATTCAGCAAATTTCTTATAATTCATGAAGTTCATCTTTAATATAAAAGTATTCATGAAATTAAAAATATAATAGCGAATTTTATCCAAAACAAACTCAAATGGCCTTACACCAACCTTGTACAAATACAAATTTATTACTGATAATTATCTTAAAAGAAAAATCTGGTTGAGAAAATTATCAAACCTTGTAGTCGCATAATTTGCCGCAAACCGAAACACGTGAAAACAAGAGTCGAAATGAAGTAGGTGACATTAAATGAAATACTTCCTGTCACTTATTTTTTTTATGCACTGTTATCACTTGGGGCAGTAATTAGAAAGAAATTCAAATGACAGAAGGAAAAATTCTCATGCAAATGATGTGTTCATGAGTAATTATAATTTTAATTTCCAAACAAAACTGTTAAATAAAATTCACAAAGAAAGCACAAGAAAATCTAAAAAATTATAAGCAGAGAATTCAGCAGCATATAAAAAATATGCAATAAACGGTAGGAAAATAAAATTTCCGTGTGTTGAAACAATGGGTTGTTTTTTTATACTAACATATTTTTCAAGAAATTTTTCATACGTGTATGTTATGTGAAAGCAACAAAAACTTTCCTTTTTCACAATGGTAAAGAAGGACATTTCTTTCGTCGAAGTCCTTGGAAAAATTTAAAAATAAAAAGACAATCATATTATTTGAATTTTTAGCGTACAATAAAACTGAAAACAATGTAGTATTATTGGAGGGCAGTCACTTTTCTGAGAAATTTTATCTTTAAGTTGTTTTGAAAATGCTTCCCTACCAAATATAAAGAAACATATTTGGTTGCCAAATGGAAATATTTTTTTTTTATAGACTATGATATTAGGAATTAGTTTGTGCACCCTACTGTCATATTTTGTACACGACAGAGGTTAATGTTAAATTACTGAGATTATATAATTACATATAACTATCGGCATTTATTAAAGTGGATTCCGAATCACTATTATTACGCATTTCCGAAATGAACATCAAATTTACGTACAATGAACTGAAAGAAGTACATTAACCCTACTGCAGCCAGCTCTTAGATATATTAAAAATTTATTATTTGGCAGATCTATATGTAAGAAGCACGCCTCAAATGAAAATATACATGACTACTCTTCAAACCCACAAGGAGGGTTGTAAATCTAATATAAGATATCAATTTTTTTACATATTAAGCAGTATAATATTAATACAATAGTTTATTATCAAATGTCTAT
>JAPDSC010098201.1:0-12544 GCA_026290005.1 Latrodectus geometricus | reverse complement strand
AATATAACAAAGAACCACATTAAAAACACGCGACTGATAATTTTATGAGAATTTTAATATTTTGGGACAGTGAGCACATGAGGGGATGTTTCTGAATAGTAAATATCCTACATATAAATAAAAAATTTCCATTTTATACTTAATGTAATACGTATGTTTAATGGAAAGAACGTGATATTTAAATAGCTAAGTTTGCTTCGCATTTATTTTTCTTAGCACTGATAAGACAATCAGCAAGGATTTGAGTAATATTGTTTGTTTTCTAGAAAAATATAATATTCGAAGTACAATGCTTAAAAACGGGCTTACTGATACACAGCGTTTGAATATACCTAACCATATACTTTTTGAATTAAATCATTGCTTTAAATTATGGCATAATCACTCGAGAGATATTAACAAAATATTATGAATTAGAAGGAAGGAAATATCAATGATCATTTGGGTGAAACGTTGCTTGTTAAAACTGCTCATTTTGATTATAGTTCGTATTTCAAATCCAATTTGTTTAAAGTAAAACCTTTTTTGAAAGAATGTCAGTTTATTTTGAATGAACTTTTACATACGAAACTTCTCAAACTATAAGTAAATCAGCAAAGAGTACTTGAAAACAATCAATATGAAGGAACCTATTTTTTCATTCTGCACGTTATCTTACAGAGCTAAGAAAAAAAATTTATCATTGTATTATGTGCAACGACACAATTTTGTGTAGGCCAAATTTGGATTTGAGATTTTTCAATCTGATACCAATCGAAACACTCTTTGCAGTTGGGTATGTTTTAACCTGATGTATATGCATGTTTGGGTTTTATTTTAAAATATTTAAAAGTTATACAAAAGAATGAAATGGATTTAATTTTTTAATCATCGATAATTCTATGCAACTAAATATGAATAGTTATTATTTACTAAGCATCACACTTTAAAATTATATTTGAAATGCTTTGAACTTATCATAATAGCAATAAACTGAACAATCTTAATATACAGATAATGAGATAAACTGTTTAAACATTATAAATATAAAAAAAATTTTAAATTATTATACTTTATGAAAAGCCTCAATTGCATAGTTTAAACTTAATTAAAGTAATATTTAAAAAATTTTAGATAACTATTACAATGCTTCATCTAAAAAAATTACAAATTGTTTCAATTCCATCTTTTGAACATGATCTATTGTGTGCAAAAATCATCAGAATCTTAAAATAATAAATATTTCAAACATTTATAAAAAATATAAATATTTATTTTGGTAATAATTTCAAGTTTGAAAACTTTTTTAAGTGATTATGCTTAAACGAAATGGGTAAAACGTGTTTTATTTTCTATCACAAAAATTTACTTTTGACAGTCACACTTGAGAAATTATTTATTAAAACGACATTACTTAAGTATGACTATAGTTCAAAAATTCTAAATTCTAATTATTAATAATTTACTTAATACAATAATGCTGTATTTTATCAACATTCTCAATTTTTAAAAAAATGAATTATAAACACTTTAAAGTTATCGCATAGATGAAAAAATATTTCCTGTATTCAAAACTTCTAAGATATGATAACTCGATCACTGATTAAATGTTTTTATCCAAACTAATTTTAATTCTTTTCACTAATTATTTATGTATTATATATATTATTTATTCAAATTTTTTTTATTCATTTTGATTGTGTTTATTTATTTATCAAAAAAAGCATAATTTTAGAAATTTGTAAGGTTCTACACCATTTATTTAAAGATAAAAGTGCTTGTCGTTTGTCTCTTAGTCATATTTAAGCATAAATCTTTTTCAAAATTCTTTATTACTGGTGTTTGTCTTTAGTTAGCGTAAACTTTGTACTCGTAGAATGCAAACTAAACACACATTTTTCTCGAGCTTTACATTTTTCTTCGTTTAATTAGCAATTTTGACAGAAACACTCCTTTAAGTCTTGAAAAGCATGCCCTTTCACACTCCATCCTTAATCAACAGTGACTTACGTTGAGAGAAATAATTTGTAGTCTTGAAAAATTTAAATAAAGACTTAGTATGAAACGTAATATTTCTGCTTAAACATCAACTTAAGCAAATAAAGAAGTGTCTTTCAAAATAATATTTTTATAAAGTGCCACAGTATCTATTAGACTATACTTTATTTCAAATAGATTATTATTAATTGCTGTCAACATACAATTATATTGAAACTTCGAAAATTTGTTAAAAACAGTCTGATATTGTTTTATAAGAAATGAGAATATAACTCAAATAATGGAATGATAAAAAAATCAAAATAAAATCAACATGATTTCTAAATTAAGTTTAAGTGAAAAGTAGTGAAGTCTATAAATAAATCATTGAAATTATCACACTTACTATTTAAAATAAGTCAGAAATTATATATCCTTACAATGAGTTTCATATTACATTTTAAATAAACTGAGCAAAGGTTTCCTGTTTAGTATTTGAAAATAATTCTAAGTAATACGAACAATTTAAAACATTAATGCAGCATAACAGTTTTATTTAAACTCATTAAAAATAATCTTTAATATAGTATCTTGATTTATAAATATAAATAACTACTTTGAAAGTAAATAAATAAGTAAATAAAATGACTACAATGAATTTTCAAACAAACATATATGTTTTAAACAAAAAATAATTTTCAAAAACTAAAACATATGTAAAAGAAATAAAATATTCTGTTCTCAATAATTTGAGCTTTTATAGTTAATAGTTTCTATTAATCAACACTAAATTAAAATACAAAAATTTTTCTTTTCGAACTTTTTTAAAAATTACACATAAACATTTAAACTAGTTTCACGATTAGTAAATATTTATAATTCTATGCATTAAAAATTATAAATTATTGAATAAAATACTTACATTAAATTAATATACAAGAGTATCAATTTTTAAGCTAAACTATTTGTTAAAAACAATATTATAGCTGAAGAAATAAAATACTATTTTCCATAACTTAAACTTTAAATAAATAGCTTGAATTGATCTATACTCTAAAAGATGTGAAGATTTAATTTAAATTTAGATTATGGCCATATTTCTGCTAAATTTTAATTTTATACTTAATATTGTAGCAAGTACAAAATACATTGAAAGGATAAAAATGATATATGTATCAGCTTTTATTAAATAATTTTGATTACAATTTTAGGTCCCTATAAATATTTTCTTACCAAACTATTATATTTTTCACAATCCCGAATATTTTTCAAAGAAGATAATCAAGTTTCAAGCCGAAATTTTTAAGATTGTTAAAAAATATCTTGAAAAACTTCGGAGGATAATCAATTCAAGAGGGATACTACTTCGAATCTCAAGGTTTGCGTGGATAAGTATTTTTGGCAATAATTTTTAACATATATGAGTCTTGGTATTAAGATGTCTATTAGTAATTCTTTTTTTATCAAAATAATTAATTTAACATTTAATTTAAGATTTTTATTCTATGATTTACTTTTTCTACTTACAAGTATTTTGAGGTCAATATTTTTCATAATATATGAAGTTTAGTTAATGAGAATTATATATGAAAGTTAAAGATATTTATCTTAAACCTACATAGGATGTATTTTTAAGCATATTTTTTATCATTTAAAGTAAGATTTGTTTTACAATGCTTTAAGATGCAAATAAAAATATAGAAAGTTTGAAAAATATGTTGCAATAATTAACCTTTAAACTTATAAACTTGTTATAATGCACAAGCAACACGTACTCTGAATTTACCAACTGTCTTACATTAAATAATAAAATAGATTATTACAAATAAAATTAGTGAAGTAAATAAAAAATGATGACATAATTGATGGCAAATGACGTTATAAAAATGAGTTTATTAAATAATACAACTAAAATATACATAAAATTACAAACTGTATTTTTTTTAAAGCATTTGTAAACAGATACATGTCTTTGATATGTTGCTCGTTTTGTTCATCTTTAAGATTATAAGCTACTTATAACAGATGAAAAGTGATAATAAGTCAGAAAAATATAAAAAGATCTATTAATTTATAAATGCTTAATAATTATTCCATGAATAAATATTTTAATCAAAATAACATTTTTAAAAATTAAATAAGCAAATAAATAACGTTCTACACACAGATTTAAATAACACTTTAAGAAAAGGAAATAGTGTTTATGACTCACAATTCAAGATTTTTTAAAAAGTAATTTTACCATGAATGAATAATATTTTCTTTTAAAATATAATTGTATAATATTTTAGTTAAATGGTTTTACTGAAAACATGACAATCCAAACTGTTTTAGTTTAATATAATTTCGCATTATTTAATGGAATATATACATTGAATTGCTGATATTTACTTTTAAAAATGATTTAATACTAATATTTTTCAAGAATTATTTACGAATAAGATACTTATGAAATAAAATTTTATGAAATGCTTCTAAAATCACCTTAATCTTCTCTAAAATTAAAAACAGTTATGTCGTCTGTACATATTGGTAATAAATTTGAGTTTCTTAAATTATTTCGAGTTAATATGTTAGTTTTTAATGAAATCACGTTTTGCGGATAAAAAGAGCTAAATGTGCATTTGTAAGTGGAAGATCTAGGAGAAAACAAACAATTATTTATCACTGAAAATGCTGTAATGCTTAGTCATAGAATATTTTACTGCAATGAAATATGTAACCACATTTTCTGTTGCTTTAATTACTCATATCATAAAAGTAATCAGTAGAACACAATTAATAATATTTTAAATTTCATTAATAGAATAAACTTATATACAAATTAATGTTACATGTGTTAGATACATGATGGACTGAATTTTAGTTAGATAAACAATAGACACATAAAGTTTAGTCTTTTATGAGCGATATAATTTCTTATATAAGGTCAAATTTAAAACTATGCAGCATCACTAAATTGTGTAAATTTGTCACTAAGCAATTTAACTTATTTATGTACTTATTACAATTAAATATTGAAAGAAGTATAATTTATTTCTAACATATATATGTATGTGTGTGAGTGTGGGTTAATACAAATATATGTGTATATGATGTATGTTTACATATTATATACATCAAAGTTACACAATATACATAATGGTTCTGTATACCTGCAGGGAATATTAAATAGAGAAGTAATATCTTATTTTTTACTAACTTTATAGTCAAACTTTGTTATAAAAAATATCCCATTATAGATTTTCAATAATAAAAATATTTAAGTGATCAGATTATCATTAATGAATAGAATGAAATGTAAAGAATATCTACTGAGAATAAGAGCAAAACATTAAAAATATTAGATATTAGTTGCATGCAGCTGATATCTTTAATATAACTTTTTAAAGCAAATCAACAATAAGGCTTTGTAGGCCTAAAACAGATGAAAGAATTAACTCAATGAAGATTTTCACATTCATGGTAAAAAAATTGGAAATCAATTTCTGGGATGAAAGCGACTTAAGAGAGTCTTCTAAAAAACACCAGGTCTAATAAAGAGAAAAAGGGGTCAATGCTGTTAATGATAATGAACACATTAACTTCTTTGGAAGATTTATTTGTAATAAATTACTTTATATTAGGAATAATTAGCTTTTACAATTTAAGTCTTAAAATGAAAATAGATGAATTTTTCAAGAAATTATTAATTATAGTAATAAGTGTTACATAATTATTTCATATATATTGCATAAAATAATACATAAATAAAGTAAAATATAATATAAAACAGTATTAATAATATAAATTATATAAAAGTATTATTATAATTAATTAAAGCATTTTATTAGTAAAGTAATTATTTAAATTAAATTTATGAAAGAAATTATCAATTTTTTATTTCCATTGGTTCTCTAAATATAATGTGCCTTTTATTAGAATCTTATTTTTGAATACCTGTGAAATGTAATTTAAATCTTAAGCGCTTAATTCCTGGTTAACCTTCACTTACTTGAGAATCAAGTTTTACTGAATGTATTTCATCAATATACTAACTATTAATAACTATTCATTACTGCCAAAACAGAAATAATATCGTCATTATATAATACTATATTTATTTAAAGAAACTTAATTAGGAAAAACGCTAACGAAATTCTACAATTTATGTTTGGAATTTAGAAAATTATGTCGCTGTTTATGTTTATGTTTAATACAGATAATTTTTAACTGTTAGGAACAAAATATTTAAAAAAAGAAGTTTTATTCCGTAAGTATTAAAATGTATCAGAGTCTATATATTATTTTTCAACATTTTATAATATTTCACATTGAAGATTGTTGCATATCATGCTCTTATGTCTGTATGATATGAATCATTTTATCACGCATCAAAGCAATTTAAAATTTTATCCACTTTATTAATTAATATAGAAATAAAAAATCAGTTTATTGAATTTCATAAAGGAAAATAAATGTAACTTAATATGTAACAGGCGCAATATTCTCAAAACATAGACATAAAACGTAGCTTAAAATCTCATTTAAAAAAGTCATCTTTTACGTTAAGTGAGAGAAAAGATAATTTAAGTTAATGCGTCTTTAAAACTAATTGCCTTTTTCCTTCATTATCTTCTCCCATTTGCGATAACCATTTACACATGTTAGGTATGAACTCTGCTAAGTTTTCCAAGTAACATAAGTTCTAATCAGACTCCTAACGACTTAATTTAATTTAGAGTTTGACGCTTCACTAGAAAAGCTACTGGTCTTTTAAATTTTCTTCAGAGCAAGTAATTATATCTTAAAACGTTTAATTATAAATTAAAAATTTCGTCTTTTGAGTTAGTTTTGTACTAGGTTAAACTTGTGAAGATTTTTATGTGTCTCTGAGGAGTTTATGTCAGAATTTTCCTGAATGTTTGTATTTGACAAATTTACAGGTTGTCAATAAAAACAGTAAAGTTCATAGAACTGCAAGTTCAAAGAAAATTGGTCATTCTGTTTGTGTATGAGAACCTTTCTCGAGCTTTCAACTTATGTATCATTTACAGGTAAGTAACTTTTCATTTAAATTTGTTTTCTTTTTAATCAACAAGCTGCATTTAAAATTTACTTAACGTCCAAACACATTTTATACATAAATAAATAACTGTCTTTTAACAAAGAGAAGAAAAGAAAAAATATAATTAAATTATGAATATAATAAATAACGAACAAATTAAGAGTGAAGTTTATAATAATTAAACTGCTGAAACATTTCAATTTAAATTAATGACATTCTATGATTAAGTATTTATTCTATTGGATTTTTTCTGTGTAGTGTATTTTATATTTTGCTTCACAATAAACAAAAAGTCATAAATGTTATTATACTGAATTTGTATTCCAACTTTATAGTATTTCAATTCTGTGTCACAGAATATAAAAAGACGTTATAAAAATTTACAATAGTATATATTTTTTGCTAAAAGCGTATGTTAATTTAAATGAAAGAAATGCATTAATAAACAATTACAAATCATGTAAATTTTGTAAAAATAGTTCATAAAACTTTTGACAAGTGTGAAGAGATAGCATAATGTTATTAGGATTAATGTACTGATTTTTTTTTTCTTTTAAAGATGAATTAAAAGTTGACAAAAAATTTTTCACAAAAGTTGACAAAACTTTTATCTAACGGTAACTATAATATTATTTAAATAATTCTTGAATTAAAATGTTTGACTTTGCTGATAAGTTTTGTGAAATTTTATAGCATTAAATATGTTTAAAAACATGATTCAATTATTAATACAAAATTAACAAAATATCTCTTCAGAAATATAGATGATGATGACGAAATGAGGTTAAGAAACATTAGAAATTCAAAAACAAGCCAAAATTAAGCCAAGATTTATAGAGTGCTCAACATTTTGTCAATTTATAAAAACATTCTGCTTAGTTAATGAAAACTTTTTCAGCCGATTGTACATATCAGTAAAGAGTTCTGACGAAATTTCTCAACTATCAAAGACGTAACAAGTTAATAGAGACATTAAGCAATTACAATTTTTAATTGGAAGTAATTACAATTTTTAATTTTCAATTTCAGATTTCATTTTATTGTAATAGGAAAATTATATCATGTGTAATAGGTGTAATAGGAAATTCAATGCAATAGCTTTATATTATGTGTAATAGGAAATTTATATCATGATCCAAAATTAATTGCTTTGCAATTTCATTATTCATTTTTAATTTTTCGAAAGAAACTGATATTAAATTGTTAAAGACTCACAAACGCTTTTTTTGAAATGCGGAAAACTCCGTTGTTTAGAGGTGTTTAAAAAGTAAAATGCAATATCATCATATATCTTACATAATTACTATTTAAATTTTGATAGTACAATGAAACTAATTTTTTATTAATCATTTCTTACATTCCGTATTTATTTTATTAATCATTCCTTACATTTTAAGTGTACCCATAATTTAATACAGTATTTTTTCATTTACTTAAGTCACAGAATTTAAAATCCAAAAACGAAAAGAGTTCAAATTAATATAAATTTATGTGTATACAACTAATGCAGATTACTTGTGAAGCTTTAAAATTAATATTTCCGAACGAATTTTTCATGAAGTGATATTTTTACATTTCATCTATTTGTAAAAATGTGATTAAATTTTTATTTTCTCTCATTTCCATTTCTATAAGATCTGTGTCAGTTTATTTTTCTTTAAAATAAGAACCTTATTTTATCATTTCTTCAAATAGAGTTAAAATTATATATCTTCTATTTTTTACTGAGAGAAAATTTAAATTATAGGTTTCTGAAGAAACGGGCTTTATCAAACTACGGGATGCATTTTTATACACGAGTTTGTCTCCTACCAATGAAAACACGAATATGAAACACATATCGTTAAATTAGATTTATTTTGCTTAAATTCTTACCATTTATCAATGCTGGAATACTAAATAATTTTACAATTTAGAATTTTTTTTTGTTTCTTGTAAATAAAAAAATTGTTTTACTGTGAAATTCACTGCGATATTGAAAAATTAATATTTCTATCTTCTATTTTTAAAGTATACTTTAAATTTATTATTCTGTGTAATTTAATATAATTTGATAACTTTACTGACTTCTATATGAGAATATGAATGGAAGAAAATTAATAATTGAAAAATTTTAATTATAAAAATTTTTAATTATGTAATAAATTTATTCAAATTCACTTGAAAATGATGACTATGTGTAACTGTCGCATACGTATGAATGCATTAAAGTACTGTTAAATTCTGACCTCGAAACTTTGTATTTTATTTTAATCATATTAGAAACAATATTTTAAATATATTTAACTGCTTTAACATAAAATCAATGTAACAAGTTAAAACATCCCCTTCTTCAAATCTATTGCTACCTTGAAATCTAAGCATTCGATTGTCAATTGTTTCATTCTCTTTCATTTCACATTTTCTGTCTATTCACATTCTAAGCCAAATAATTTTTAATTGAATCAATAAATGATATTCTAAGAGCAATTGCACTTACCATTTCCGTTTCATTCTCCAATTCCGATTTATAATATCAAAGTTGAATTCACAGAATCATTCAAAGGCAGTGTCTTTACATAAATGGGATTGTGGTCAGCAGATGGCTTTTGATCTTAAATTTAACGTTTTCATTACCCAAAGTTTGAAATTATTAAAATCAAAATATTACAATAAAATTATAAGAAAATCATTTGATCAATATATTCTTCCTTTTTGAAAAAAATTTAAAATAAGTAATAAAGTACAAAAAAACAGTAAAATGCAGCCTTTATTAAATATCTTAAACATCGGATCGAAACTTAATAATATAACTAAATGTTTCCTTGCAAATATTTGCATTTAAGAGAAATCACTCATAATTTATAAATTTTTTGTTGTACATGAAATAAAATAAAAATGAAATGCGTTTTGTGATTTTAAAAAGATGTTATCAGAACTACTAAATTGTAATTAAAAATCTTTATAAACACTTGAAAGGTATCGTATAATATAAAAAGGATATGAGCAAAAATACATTTTAAAATATAATAATTATATATTAATATGGAAAGTAACAGACAATACACGCAAGATAGATACACAATTGCTGCAAGAATACACTGTAAACTACTGTTCAGTCACAGAATTACGCAAAACCTCTCAGGCATATGATTTTCTGGGATTAATTTATATATCTATATATATCAATAGATACATAATCCTAATTTTTAGTATACTTCTAAATTGATCAGATGTATATATTTTTATTTCATAACAAAAATTCAATACTTGTAAAAAACATTTGCTTACGGATTTTCTTTTATTAATTCACTTAAAAGGTATGATGAAGCAATAAAACGAATACATTACAAGATTACAGCTTATTACTTTATTTTAATCAGAAAGACAATAAGATTCTTACGAAGTGAATAGCAAAATATTAAGAAATATAAATGGCATACATACTTTCTGTTACTTTAAATAAAGTTTCAGTATTAACTTTTCATTACAGTTAAATAACAAAGACCAAAAAAGCTAATTCTCCAGTAACTTTCTAACAAAATTAATTTTACTTAGTTATAATATTAATATAATGATGTAAGATAAATCCAATCATAACAAGATAAATCACATCATAACTAAATTATAAAATGTAAAAATAATTGAAAATTATTTAGTTAAAGGGAAATTATTGGAAAAATAGATTTTGACAAAAAATATGATAATTTTATTATTATTAAACAATATAAATTGATAACATTCAAATTATCATATTACAAGTATGCACTCAAAATTACAATAAACCTTTGTGTTTTGTATAGATAACTACATATGTTTATCACATCTTGATCCTTTTTTAGATACGGGAGATAATTTTATCAAGATGCAAATTTAATTCAAGTATTTTCTAAAATATTAAACATTCATTGCTTTAAGCAAGATGAACTCACAAAATTAACACCCGATATAGATTTTTATGAAATTAATTTCCCTTGATATTTCCTAACAAATATAATTAGTCTTTATTCAAATTGCAAAATTATTTTTTCAACTTTAATAGACAATGTAATATCCTAATTCTATATTTACCTAATTATAAATATAGATACATTGATGGAACTCAAGCATGTAGTTTTAAAATAAATGAATAAAAATAAAATATTTTTCGTGCGTCCCTAAATTACAATATTTATACATTTCTTTAATTAAGAATTGAAAAAGAATCTATAATATATGACTATGTGTAATAAACTAGTGAATACACACAAGGAAATTTTAAAGAAAGACACTTCAAATTTAATATTGTAAAAAAATGTAATTTACTTTGTCTTGAGTATGATTTACATTTTTTAACATGTTTTGACATAATAACATTAATAAGTTTTAATATTTTGAATATGATTGATCGCCATATCATATAGCAAATAAAAAATCTACGCGGTTAGTTTATTGACGTAAATTAAAAAACAGGGCAAACTATAAGAAAATTTGAACTGATGAAAAAAAGAAAGTGAAGTTTAAATAAAACCTTTCAGTTAATAAATTATAGTTTATACGTAACAGATATTTTAACATAATTTTCAATTGCTTATGAAAATCTAAAGTTGTATTTATAAAAATCTGAAATTTAATTTATCTTAAAAAGTTTCATTAAAATATATTTGAAACTTTTTATTAAATAAGGACTTTCGACGTTACCATTCTGATAATATTTAAAAATGATGTTTTTTTTATTGTAAAGTTAGTTGCTTTAAATATTATTGTTAAAAACTGTGTAATAAATATAAAAATTTTCATTGTAAAGATTAATGAAGGATAAATGAATTAGATATGTTAGTATATATGAAAATAAACATGAATCATTCTTAACAATATCGCAACAAAAACAAAGCCGAAACGAAAGAAAGGGGTTACGGCATAGTGTAAAAAGTACAAAACATGAAACTTGTATTTTTAGCCTATAAATGAAATAAAATAATGTTATAGCAAACATCGTAATCGAATATCGACACCTTTCTGTTGATAAAATGAAAGAAAATCTTTATTTCTTGACAAAGGTTTTCCTTTTATTTTCCAGAGCACAAGTATTCAATTAACAACCCAATGAACATTACATAGAATCATAAACTGATGAACAGTGCGTTCAGCTATCAATTTACTATCAATTTACCATTTACAGATACGGTCTTGTGCTTAAGTGATTCTTTTAAATTGTAAATATCATGCATATTAACATGCAACATTTAGCATAAATTATTAACTTATTAAACTTAGCAACTAGTGTAGCAATAACAATTTGGTTAAAATGTTAGCCAAAATTATTGATTAAATCACAGTTTATTATATTACCTTTAATTTCCTTAAAATTCAGAGAATCATTCAAATTATTTTCCTTGTAACAATGTTATTGAAAAAAATTAATTTTCAATGATATCGCTTTGAAACTAGAGTTTTGCCGAAACCAAACCATATCTATACAAATCGTCCCCGTCCTCATATTGAGAGGTAATAATGGAACATTAATTCAGCTTAATCATTTTAGATCATTAAATTTAAAATTCGTCGTTTTAAGGAATATTG
>JAPDSC010098196.1:0-20956 GCA_026290005.1 Latrodectus geometricus | reverse complement strand
AAACTTTTAAGTGAATAAAAGGAATATTTTAGAATTCATGTTTTGAGACTAGTTTTAAATTACAAATCTTTTTTCCCGGGTGTGTCCTTAAGTTTATCCTAGCCTTCTTGAAAATCCTTCGGCATTATTAAATACAAAATATGTAACACTTTTAAGCAAACTTTGATGGTAAAAGAGATTAGCACTATTTTAAAACTAAAATGTTGTTTCTATAAAATTAAGTTTATTGATTAAAATTACAAAATAATTCTTTTTCAAGAACTTTATTTCAGTCTAGTGACATTGCTCATATTAATAATTTTTATTTCTGTTTCTATATTCTTTATTACACACGAAGTATTTGTTGAAGTCCAAAATAATTTGGATTTGAGAAATTAAATTTTATTTTCTAAGTAATTACTAACTTACATAGTGTTTATTAATATTGTATTAATAATGAAAGTCCAACAATTTCCAAATACTTGTTAAATTTCATAGTATTGCAATAAATGTAATGTTTTAAACATTACATTTAAATTAATACTATTTACAGTAATTTAATATTTAATTCATTTTAAAATATAAAAAGCCAATAATTTTTCAATTTTCAAAAATCTCATATTTCAAACTGATAAATTTTATAACATGTAAAAGTTATAACAGAAAATTAGGAACAATTTTACCGTAAATCGAATCGTTTTCTTTTTATTTTAATACGTATGACTAAATAAATGTTGCAAGAGTAAAATTAAAAAATAATGCATTTTTAAAATTTGTCTCCTCTTTTTTTTATTGTTCTTTTTTTTTTTTTTTTTACAAAATATTAAAATTCTTATATGAAAGATTCAAAGCAGTTCTTAAATTAATAGATGTTAACTATTTCATTATAGATATATTAAAAATATGCAACTCTCATACATACATAATCTTTTAAATAAATATTATTACTTATTCATATTCAATGAAATCATAGTTTTCATTAATATCTCATTACTTTAAGGTAGGATATTCTCCATTGTTATGTAGTACATATCTTGTTATAAATAATTATTTTAAAATAAAAAAATTCCATAAAAATACAATGGTTAATTTAAGATGGTCAACATAATTAAACACATTTTCTTTACTTTTTTTTATTTCTGCATGTGAAGAATTCAATCAGCTTAAAATAATTTTTGATTCATCAAGCTTTGGTTTTCACTACCTGTTTTGAGTTGCCTCTATGTGTTTATATAATATAATTTCAAATTAATGAAAACAAATTTTTAATGATCGTTTAGAATACATTAAAATGAAGGATTTAATCTAATTATAGTAACAACATGCTTTTATTTTTCTCTTCTATGTTTTTTGTGATATTTACATTACACCACTTCTATCAGAAAAGCATTAAGTTATAATTCTGGTAACCCCAAGTGTCGAGTTTAAATGCTTCATCTATTACACTATTTCTACATTTTCTTTTTCAATAATTAGCCTCACCATATTTTCAGTTTTACGCTTCACTGCTGTCATGGCTTTTTACTGAAGTAGAATATACTTCGAACAAATCTCACCACTTTACTCGCTCGAATCTTCCTTATTTAGAAAGGGAATCATTTAGAAAGTCGTTTCTAAATGACTACTTTAAAAGTTAAAATAGATTGTAGACATGCATCCCAGGTAAAATTCGATATTCGCTTGATTGATCGAAGTAGGCAAATGGGTAACTTCCCTAACTTCTCCTGGCTGTTCCGCTTCGGTCGTTCGATCTCATCAGAATTTGATCCAAGTCTACGGACACGAGGGCCATAGCTTTGAATTAAATTAAGCGACCATTTTATGGAGTCTTTCCAGGAAGATAATAAAGCATTATACAAGAGCCATTTGGTTTCGGTTGAATGGTAAAATTTTAGCTTATGGTAAAAGATATTTTTATTGGAAGCTAATATTCATCTACTTAGTTTCCATAAATCATTATTCATGACGAAATTATTAAATTTTACGGGTGAATTAATGTCGGGAATTTAAAACGCGGACATTTACGCTTCATATTTTTCATATCATTATTTAATCAAGTGTATTATGTGAGCGGAAGTTTTAATTAATTATCAGTATCTAGTGAATAACACATTGTAAAAATATTATTTATATAATTACAATTACAGAATTGAATTAATGTAATAAATTGATTTCTAACAAATCAAAATAGTGCAAAAATATTTTTTATTTTAATTACATGTCTACATATTTATATAGTAACATCTATAATGAAATATTTGAATAAAATAGGTACCAATGGTTAACATATTTGTGATAATAAGCATCGATATAGAAATGATGTTATTAATATAAGAAAGGGATTGGAGGCATATTTAATTTATATACTATGTTCCTTTTTATTTTATATATTTGATCAAAAGTTAATATAATACATTTCTTGTACTGAAATACTACAAATTATTAAGCATATTTTACTTTAAAATGTATTTAATAACCTTATTCTGTATTTTAGTTTTATGACAACGTCAAAAACTTTTTGAGTAAATCATTTATTCAAAAAATGATATAAAGTAAATCATTTTAGAATAAATCATTCAATTTTTAAAAGGTGATATTTAAATATTTTATTTGTAAAATTTTCTTTCAATTATTTAGGTTCATTAATTTTAATATAATAAAAATTAATATGTAGTTTTATGAACATGAAAAATTGCATGCACATCAAAAGTGAAAACAATTTTTTTCAGTTATATTAAAATAATATAGATACATAATTATTTCTAAAATAAGAAATATTATTCCATACAAAATGCTACTATAAAGTAAGTACAGAAATTATTGAAAATTTAGATATCGAGTGAAATGGACTTATTTAATCATTGAAGAATCACTAAATTTTGTAAAATGTGTGAAAAATATTTCTTTCCCAAAAAACATGTGTACAATAAATAGTTCAGACAGCATATAAGGTCTCGTTGATGATTTCAATAGGAATTGTGAAAATAGCACCACAATAGAAAATCTACAATCAGTATATCTGTTTATTAAGCACAATTAATGCACACTTCAATATATTTTACAGTGATATTTATGCTCAGTTGAAAATGGATTACTCAATTCAAGTGAGCATTTGTATGTTGAAAACAGTAAAGTGTTCGATATTACTCATGCTTTGTCCTTTAACTAACTATACATTTAACTTGTTTTCGTATTACGATGAATATTATATGTTAGAAAACATAATATATGAATCTAAGTTTAATTTTTTAAGTTAATCTTCTTAAATTAAATATTTACGTAGATTCGTAAATGGTTAATAAAATTGAAATTTTAGTATAAGATATTTTTCATTCTCTTACTTAAGAATTAAATTTCATATTATAATTTACATTATTTATTTTATTTTCCAAATTGTATGATATTTGTGTATCAATAGAAAAATTCATTACTCTATTTTAATGCTCTAAAAAATCAAATGTATCTCATTTCTAGCAACAAAATAGTTCTTTCACATAATACAAAATTAATCCTTCCAAAATAAACTAAATCAAGAAACAATTGATGAATCCAATAACCATATGGTAGACAGAAGTTCGTCTTTGAGGATCAGGACTTCATTAAATGGAAAATCCTTCCAATCCTCTCCGCGTAGTCGAGTCCAAGAAAGATACTATTTATCTGTTTCTCTAAGTCGGTTTTAATTGCCTAGTTGTAGTAGCTCTATTTTATCATTGTGCTCACAAGCATGCAATTTAAGTATAGAAATGACAGCAAAAGAAAAAAAAATGTGGAAACGGAAAATAGAGATACTCTATCTACAAAAGAGAAACTGGCATGAAATCCAACTGAAAAAGTTACTCTTTTATTGAATGAATATAATCCCTCGTATTCCTGCCAACGGAAGCAGTTTGAGATTTTCTCTCTACCTAATCCGCAAGAAGTTAATCTGATACACATTAGCGGTGATTGGATTTGGCGAGAATGTGGGTGTTATCGGACCCTGAAGACTAGGACTTTGTTGGTTTCGAGTCTTATTTACTAGGAAAGTCCATTCAATGCAAGACAGATGAATGATCAAAGCTTTCTAATCAAATAAAAGCAGAAAATCTGTTTTGATAATTTCCTTAATTTACAAAGTAGATTCAATAATTTCTTAAAATATCACTGAAAATTTAAAATTTCGTAAAGAATTCTAATTCCTTTAATTTTTTATTCAGATTTTTATCATTTCAAACACCAAAATACATTTTCTTATCTAGTAACCAAACTTTCTCTTATACAAGTCTAATTCATATTAACGCTCGGATTTATTAAAATACAAATTTTTCATGTCTGATAAATATAGTATTATACTTGAATGCAAAATGATTTTTATATTAATTTAAACCATTTTTTTAAATAATACAACTAGAGTGTATCATTCAGTGCCAATAAGAAAATTATATTTATTTTTACAAGTCAATGTTAAATAATAATGGGTCTATAAATGGGCGAAAGATTTTAACATATTTTTATACATAAACTAACACAATGACATGATAAATGCTGCAATAAAAACTTTCAGATACTAAAATATGAGAAAAGGAACTCATTTGAGAAAATCAAAGAGATTGATGAAATTAAAAATTTTCTCTGCAAATCTTTCATTCATTATTAGGTTTAAAATTAAAGCTTTTTATTCATCTTTATATAAAAAGTCTCATAAAAATTGTAGACAAAAATTTGGAAACTTTAATTATTGAACGTGATTTAAATTTAAATCATATTATGATTTGAAAGCTTAAATCATATTTAACATAAATCTCGAAGATTTATATTGATGAAATATGCCACGTTTTAGGTTTGTGGGTTTACTATGTGACAGTTATGAAAAATGTATGTTGTGAATAAACAATTAAGTTTATGAAAATCCTGAGCATTACAATATCGATGTAAATTTCACAAATTTAAAAAAAAAATTAAACTGTAATCTTTCACTTGGTTTTTAAAACTTGAATACATTTTTCTGAATTCCTTAAAAAATTAAAATACTATCTGGTTAATATGCATTTAGTGAATCACACTTCAGCAGAAGCAGACTTAAATTGCTTCATTTTATCCTACTCATTGGGTGTTAATTTAAGAATTAACATCAAGGTGAGTTTAAATCTGAATAAAACGTATTGTTTAATAAGCAATCAAAACGATTAATATCCCTGTTTCATTATTATATATAGCAAACACGTGATATGTGGAGTAAATTATTTTAAAAGTTTATATGAATTTTCACGTTTCATTTTTTAATGCATTATAAGCTTGTATATTTTTTTAAAGCTTATGTGAGAAAAATCTGTGATAAAAGCTCTTACTTAATTCTAATATATAAATTAAAATAAAAGTAATACGCACACTGCATAAGGTTAATCTGTCATGCTCTATATAAACTCCACATTTCTTTACATAAATCTTATTAGCAAGTAAAAAATGGTTTCTAAATAATGGTAAATCTTAGAAATAAACTATTTTTGAAAATTAAAAGTAATCTTTGTATACATGAATTTATTTAATAAATAAAATTTACTAAAACAACGCTTTTTATTAAAAAAATTGTATATTTTAAATCAAAATAAATGTAATTAATTATATTTCATGCACAATAAAATATAGAAGAGTATAATCTTATATAAAGTAAATAGAAAACTACTGATATTAAATTTATTTATCAACAACTGTTAAGTATTAATGTATATTACGACTCTGTTGTTATTATACTTGAGTCCATAACGTAAACTTGGTATTTGATAAATATATTTCTAAGCATCTGCTGTTCCCAAGTTTCTAGTTTTGAAGAACATTAGCATTAAAACAGGAGAAGTACACACTTGCTTGTGCAGAATCGTTATGCCAATGTGAAAAATATGAAATTTTACGATTTATTGCTTTTTCTCAGAAAACATGTACATCGTGCTGCTGCGACTTGAAAGACATACACACTACTAATTGTGTTTCTAGTATAATTAATGGGGTTCCCCAAAATGCTTGCTAATTAATCGGCGAAGGGGAAACATAATTACACCAGCGTCACAAAGTAGGGGGAGGATCGGTACACAGTCTGCAGCATGTGAGGAAAGAAGTAGACTGTAAGGAGCTCAGTCTAGAGGGTAAAAGTACCGCCCCATTGTTGAAATCTTCACACTTTCATCTTTGTAATGAAGAGAAGAATAGGGGAGGGGAAAATAGCTGTTATTAAAAAGAAAGAAAGCGATGCAAATCCGCTTGGTGTGCCTAATTATCAATATCATGCAACACGGGGGCAACTGTCGGAGCCGCAAAAATAAAGAGGTTTGCCACCGAAGTGGTTTTCCAACATAATGATGGGATTAGAGTTTCTATTTTCTCAGTTATACAATATTGAACTTATGCGAAACTAATAATCAGGTAAAATGAAGGTAACAAATTAAAAAGATTTTTTTTTCTGAATTTTCATATGTATTTCGAATTATTCGAAGAAACTATATTAGTTTTTATACATTAAAATGAATATTTGACTAAAATTTATTAATGAAATTATAATTAAAATTTATAAAAATTTTAAAACAAGTGCATCATTCACAAATTTTAAACATGTATCTCTAATCTTTATTGCAAATTAAAGATAAATATATATAGTAACTGACAACAATAATTGATATAAATAATAAAATATTGTATTTTATATAAATCTGTTAAAAAATTTTCTAAAGTTCATTTTTAAAAGAAACTAATAAGATATATGAGATGTATAGTTTAAAATTTCATTACGGAGAAACTTTGAAAATAAATTATTCTCCAATAATTAAAATAAATGCTTAAAGTGTATATTCCCAAATGACTCGTCTATCTAATCAGTTGTTTTGATTTGACAGACTCCTTCCAATTTTTCTCTTCCATATCAGCAAGTTTCCTTTTGTTCTCTTCTTCATAAAGAGTGGTATAATTTATTTATTGTGAAGGTTCCGCAGTTGAAAATCAATTACAAATATTGATAAGTATTTAACAAATATCTTACATACATTTATGGTAAATTTATAGTGCCCTGGTATTGTAACAAATTGTTTGTTTACATCCTTTTAAGTATTTAATTTATAACATTCTATCATAAAAATGACCTTTATTTAAATCCTGGTATTTTTTAATAAAATAAGTATTTTTTGCAAAAAATATTATTTTCCCTACTTACTTTAATTGTACGGAATAACATTTCTGTCAAAAGAAAATGGTCGCAAATTTCTCTTCGATGAATAAAATCAACTGTGAAAATTTCATCATAATACATAAATTAGATTCATTTTCTGCGTCTGGTTAATGGATCATTTTCGCCACCACTTTATATTAATAAAAAATGTAAGGCTACTTAAAAATTTAATTCGATAATTAATTATCGAATAGAGTATTTTATTAATTGAAAATATCTTTTTAAGATATTCAGTTTAAGAATTAAAATAATCAAATAATATTAGGTTGGGGAAAAAGAAATCCATTATTTTCACGTGAACTTTATGTAACTTCTTTTGGATTAACTTTGTAAAAAGGTTTAAAACAGTTTTCATGTAGATTTTTAGGTCTTGCGCGTTACTACTACTGACTTGCGGTCAACTTCGACCATTTTTGATATTTTACAGACATTTTCGACGATGCTGTATCCACATGAGAGGTGTATCTCTAACATCAAAAATACCCGAACGGAATAGACGAAACAAAAATTGTACGTAACTGGTCATCAACAGTCTTATATAGGACGATAAACACCTTTTACAATTTTAGCCACTCGACTATTTTTTTCGCCGTTACAAGAGAAAAACGAAAATGTATCAAATTTTCTGTTTGATGTCTTCCATTTTTAAAACCTTGCACTCGCAACTGAATTAATCAAAAAAAAACCGCAAGAGGATATTTTAGTGTCAAATGTCAGCTTTCCAACGAGCATAAATCTGAAATTGTTTGGTATATACCTCACGAGATATCGATCACTACAGACGTCTACCGAAAAAATAATGGATTACTTTTTCCCCAAACTAATATAAGTGCATGTACAACTATTTCTTCAATGGTTGGAGGAACTTAACATCAAACTTGTTTTGGCACTAGTGACAAAAAGTACTGCACTTTTCCAAATTTTCTAATGAAAAGAGTAATATCAATGATGTTGTTAGCAGAAAAATTACATATGTCTTTTTCACAGTTTAGAAGATCATGCGCAATATCATCAGTTATTATAAGTTTTAAATTGTGCACAAATTTTTCCACGTGAATTCAAAACTATAAATTGGGTCTCAATATAACGCTTAGCTCACTTGAGATTAATTAAATATGACTTAGGATATTTTGTGGGGACAAGAAAAGTTTTTTTATTCGGAGAGATTAGTAAATATTCACACATTCTAATTTGAAAACAAGAATATCTGTGTTTGTTCTCCCAGGTTCCATTGTACTAAGATTTATGATGTTGTGTGATTTTACTTCAGACCTTTCTTTTCAAAAATATATTTTTTTTATAAATAATACTATACTATATTAAAGAACTATGTTTTATTGTAGAATAAAATAATTCCTGATTTGATCTTCAAGTACATCAGACCCTATCACGTACAATATTTATGCTTCTAAATATAATAACCTTCTTCAAGGACATTCTCAAAAGTCATTTTAAGGAAGAACATGCCATCAGCTAATGTTTGGTAGCCTCCCTGATTTCTAGTCCACAATCATCATGTCTTTTAATCATCGATTTATTTGAAATATATCAAAAGTATATATAATAACAATAACTTAAATTCTTTAGCAGCTCAACATGACTTTTAATCGTCGATTTATTTGAAATGTATCATAAGTCAAAATAACCCAAATTCTTTAAGAGCTCTCATTGATTGCATATATTTTAAAGAATGGGACATGTTCTTAGCATTTTCCTGAAAAAATAATAATTAATTATAGAATATTCTATATTATACGATTTCTTGTAGCAGCTGAGAATCATAATCATCTTATAAAACATATTTCTGAGCAATAAAAACTTGTATTATACTAAATAAATACTAAATATTTAATCTATTAAAAACACTTGCTGAAATTTAAAATTATTCATTTTATTTGCTCTAACGAATGAACATCATTTCCACATTTGTGAAATATTTCACAATTTTTAAGCAGCATCTTCATTTACAGACAGCATTGAAATAAATTTATTTAGCTGCTAATCTGATTACATGAAAACACATTTTAAAATTTATTTCATTTTACATAATTAATTATTAGAATTATTCTGTTGTGATGCCATCTAGAATCGAAAGCAATGATTTTCTGCTATTAATAATAAAAAAATAATTATTAATACAAAACTGAATTATAATGTTATATTTTACCTTAAATTTTATAACAGTCACAATAATTGCTATTGCTCATTTTGCTTCAACAAATAGATTTTAATTGTTGGATTTCTCTTAATAAAGAGACGTTTGTACTTTCTTAGTAGGACCTAAATACAAACAAATAATTATCATCTCTGCTCTCTAATTGTATTTGAAGATGAATGAAACATTCTTATTTACCAGAAACATCTTCATGAAATTAATCTGAAGATCATTGTCTCACAAAATATTTCGTAATAAATTATGATCTATTAGATAAATCTGTTTGTACGAAATATGTTACCAAATGTATTGTGTTACGAAACTAATACATCTCTTGTAATTAAAATATATGTTTGTAAATCCGCTGACAAATTGGGCAGTATCTTAAAATATTAGTTTTCTCAAAAAAGCTCTAATTTTAACGAAATAATTAGTTATGAAATGTGTTCAATGTCACTTTAATTGCTTCTGTAAATGTTTGTTTAATTGTATTACGTTGCCATTTTTTTCTTCAATTTAGTTAATTACCAAGTCATGTAGTTTTCAAGTGATGTAAAATTAAAAACTATGCATTCCAAAAGCCAAGAGATAAATAAGAAAGAAAATGACCAAATGATGGCTTAAAATACTTTTTCATTTGGTTTTAACTTTGTGATACTTGATCTCCTAGTTCTTTTACAATGCCTTAGTAAAATTTCATTAGATTATAATCAAAGTGTTATTATCTGTTAAGACCCCATTTAAGAACATAATTTTGTAACGTAAAAAAAAACATTTGTAATCTAATTTGCTTGATTCTTTGCAGAAATAAAAACACTAAGTTCTATTTTTCAATAAAATAAACATTTAACGTGAGAAATATTCAATAA
The DNA here is from genome assembly GCA_026290005.1 of Latrodectus geometricus. Classification (NCBI taxonomy): domain Eukaryota; kingdom Metazoa; phylum Arthropoda; class Arachnida; order Araneae; family Theridiidae; genus Latrodectus; species Latrodectus geometricus. The sequence continues at coordinate 10,758 of JAPDSC010098196.1, read as the reverse complement.
AATATTGTTTCTGAATTTCAATATCTTTTATAATTTATCTATTTTATTTGAGTTTTTTTTTTTTTTTTTTTTTTTTTTTTTTTTTTTTTTTTTTGAAGCTCATTAAAATTGCTAATAATGCTTAAGATGGAATTAAAATATTAGAAATATAAAAATTGTGCCTCTCATCCATACTTTTAATAAAATATTAATTATGAGTATTTATTAAAGTTACATAAATAGAAATATTTTTCAGGAAAGAATATTTTGAATGTTTAAAATTCTTAGAGGAAAATATCAGGCTGTTTTTTAAAACTACCAAAATTTATAAATGAAAAATATCAAAATTCCCAATAATTTGTATAAAAATATTGATAGACAGTTCAAGTAATTAAATAAAAATAATTTTTATAATTTGGTTTGTTTTAGTTATATTATTTCACAAAGGCAGTTTAAGACTTATTAAAAGAAAATATTGTCATTAACTATTACTTTTTTAATTTAATGTATATGAAGTTTTTACAATAAAAAACATAAATTAATATTTAGGAGAAATATTTATATCTCACCAACATTGTGGTTATTTAATAACATTACTCGACAAAAACTCTAATGGTGGTTAGAATATGGGCCGAACATTCCCATATTCTAACCACCATTAGTGTTTGGGAACACTAATCATAGAAAGTTATACAACTTTCAATTCTACTACATGCGAAAACTCGCGAACATAATAAACACCATTGTTGTTTTTAATCATGAGACTTGGCAAAGCCAATCTTGCCCGTCAGGGACCGGAGGAATATAGTCACAAAGAGCATCTTCCTTTTTTTGAACAGAACACCATTAACGAGGTTGGAAGTAAGATTTTGACTCATAGATGGCAGCACAATATATGTCTTCCAATTTAGAGATTGGAAGCCAGAGAAGACCCAAAGTCTGATTCCTAACACCCCCAGAGGTATTAATTTGGAATGGGAACATAAAGTACATTGCGACCATGACATATTTTACACGGCCCAGGGATCCTTAATGAATACGACGGATCTTCGGACAAGCCGGGATTCGAACTCATTACATGCCTGTAACTAGAGCGACAACCTAACCAACCAGACCACCACGGCCCTTTAATAAATACTAATTATATGGAACTAAAAGTTTCTAAAATGTGACGAATAAAAAATATCGAAAACGAACAAAATAGCTTGCCATCAGATTTTCAAAATTAGAAATGTATATAATACATAGTTAATAAAATTTTTTATTGAAAGTTTAAAATAGAATAAGTAAATGAAAATATAATGATATTTCTATACTGTTAATATTGTTATAATAGTAATAAATATATACTTATTTTATAAATCCAGCAATTTGTCGAATCTCATGGTTCGTCACTTTAATGGTCGCTAATATGAGAAGGGATAGATAAATATTTATCAACTGCGTGTGACGTCACAATAGCACATGAAATCTTAGCAAATGGAATGCGTCAGACATTTGATGGCAGATTTCCGTTCCAGATCCTAAACCACACTCTGATAATATTAAAGAACTAATTCTTGAAATCTGTGGCCTTTATAGAACGGATACCGATGTAAAATTATAGTGCCAGTTCTATCTCACAGCCGACACTGTCGTTATTGGTCCATAAGGATACTGATAAACATCTGTTTCTTGGGTATATTACTTTTTTACAAATCAATTATTCAAAATTAACATATTTTGCCTCGTGATAAAAAAATGTATTTTCCGTATAAATAAATTATAATCTTGAAGAATACATAATGTGTAATAGTTTCGGTCTTTTATGGGTACAAAAGTACCTTAAGTATTAAAATTATTAATAAAATACAATAGAAGTGATGTCTATACAAGTTGCATATTTTAAAGCTTTTATAATAATATTTATTTTAATTTAGATGAGCAAGTAAAATAAATTATGCAATCGCCAAAAGAAGTACGGGAATCATATATCAGGGACCATGAACTCTGTTTTCAAGTTTTTATGTTTTGATTATTCAATTGCACAAGTGTGCAAAATTTAAGAAACAAATTCTTTGCCAAACTTCCGCGAGAAATAATCTGACAAACACGAAATTCTGAACTGAGTTTTTATTTTGTATTTAAACGATGACGAAAAAGTATCTGTGAAAAAATTTATACAATGAATACTGCATGAAATCAAATAAAATGACATTATTGGACTCATAGTGTAATTATCCATCTCTCCAAGAAGAACAACAAACAGATGTTCCTTAGAATAGAATATGTTCTCTCCTTTACAGCAATGGTTGCTTTGTACCGTCTACCTATACTCAGCACCATGGTATGCAACAAATTTTGAGTAAAGAAGACCATTCATTAATCAACAACTGTGAGTTTTTGAGTGTTCTTCGTCAGTGCTCAACCATCTGAAAGCAGTGGTCGTGCTGCAAGGCATCTAGCCAAAGCAACCCACACATATCAGGAGTTAAATTGTAGTAACCGGGGGAATTCATTCAAAGGATAATTTTCCTTTTCAGTAACTGTTGAAAAGTGAAATTTCAGTATGGCCATGATTTTTATTCAATCAGTTTCAGTGACACTTTGGAACAGACACATATAGGGAAGGTTCGCCTTCCTTACAATAGCTATTTTCGTTTATAGAACTTCTGTCGAAAATATAATACTCAGGATGAGAATTCATTATACTTAGAAGACAACTACAGGACTACCATAACAATCCCTTTCGGAGATGTTATCGCCTATCTGTTACATCGCGGTAAGAGATAGAATAAACTGCAATTTTTCAACACAGAAATGACTCTCATCCGTAAAGAAGATATGAGTTCGTTGACATGATGCCTCGCTCATTTACTTTCTTTGAAAACATAAACGGTGATACCAATTTCCAAGTTTTAGAGGTATGTATCGTTGACAAAGGAGGGGTTGAGAAGGACACTTTATAAAAGCATCTGGACAAAGTATGTCGTAAGACTTGTCCTTCAGTTACTCTTCGGAGTTTGTGATCAACGGTACTTGCTGAAAGGTATCGGTCTTTTAAGGCCTGCAAGATCATCGGTCATCCACGACAGCTCCTCTCCTGAGGCAGATACGTTTAAACTGTTTAAATAATGTACTGATGTTTGAAATGATTTCAAAGCCATGAAAAGAAGCTTTTGTTGATTCCAATGTCTTCAGCTACACTGATCACACTAAGCCTTTTCTGTTGCTTTTCGATTATTCAACCAATGGGGAGTCGTCCACGGATTTCTTCTTCAAAGGATTCATTTCCATTTACAACGAATATCTGTGATTGCTACTCTTTTCTTCCTTTTATTGTTGTCTTGAGTTACGTGAGCTTTTCGCATGCATTTATTATTGATATTAGCATTACTTGATATTTTATTCTTGACATTAGCTGATATCTTATTTTTGACATTAGCATTAGTTGATATTTCTTTTGACATTAGCTTTAGTTGATATTTCTTTTGACATTAGCATTATTTGACATTTTATTTTATGATATTAGCATTAGCTCACTTAGCATTTATCACTTAGCATGTTCAATCCTCCTGAGAAGTCGTCCACGGATTTCTTCGTCAAAGGATTCATTTCCATTTACAACGAATATCTGTGATTGCGTCTCTTTACTTCCTTTCATTGTTGTCTTGAGTTACGTGAGCGTTTCGTATGCATTTATTATTGACATTAGCATTAACTGACATTTTATTCTTGGCATCAGCATTAGTTGATATTTCATTTTTGACATTAGCATTAATTGACATTTTATTTTTAATATTAGCATTTATGACATTAGCATATACATGACCTTTTTATTAAGTTACATGTTTATTGTACTGATCGCAAGAACATATTTTCTGCAATTTTACGTATGTCTACTTAAAATTTATACTGTGCTTAGGTTTTAGACACCAGTGTACATTATCTGTTTACTTGTTTTCCTTGTCATTCTTATATATGAGTTCGATATTAAAGAATTATATTATTTACTTTATCTATAGTAAGTGAATTCTCACCAAACTTCTGTTCATCCTTCCTGGTTATCAAAATCAAACCAAAGAATATATAAAGAGATTTTATTAACACAAATGTATTTTAAGAAAAAAAACAATAACAATAATAATTTAAATCACCATATTCAGGATTGGAAATTCTATATATTAAAGTGGAGTATTTCATGTTGCCCGTAATACATGTTGAAATTTCAAAAGCATTTTCCAACTTATTTCAACTTTAAATTTACTCATGTGTTTAAATTATTTTTAAGTTATTCAAACAATTCAAGAAAAGGGAATTATCTGATAATTTATGGATTAAATTATTCATGAATACCTATTATTTTCTTTAAACAAGTTGTACTTGTTAAGCCAAATATAAATACCATGATATGCTTTTGATATACTGTATATAAATTGTATGACATTTCTTATTATTTTTTTTTATAAATAAAAAAGTATAACTTTTTTAAATTCATTTTTATGGATTTACTTAAACACTTTAAATAAGGCATTTTATTCTCTGATTTAGATACGAATGTTAAATGCTTATGTAATGTGTTTTTACAAACATATAATACTTTTACATTTTAAAGCTGTATGAGATAACTAAAAATTATGTAAATTAAAATATAAATAAATACTTTTTTAAATTTAAATTCACATATACTTGTAAGTGTTTTGTCAAGCACATGAATACTTATTAAAAGCTTTTAAATATTGACGTAGAAATTTCTTTCACAAAATATTTTTCTGAATTATTTTGAGAAAATTTGGGCTCATAAATAAATTATAATCTAATTTACTAATTTAAAATATAATAGTATATCCCACTTAAAAATTAAATTTTTATTTCATTCGAAAATAATAAATTTATGTAGAGTCAGGATTTCATTTATAAACATTATTTATTAATTTCTCACTGATTACAGCATAGTTTAAATAAGTTTCATTGTATATCTTAATCATTTTGGTTATGTATATTTAAATATTTTATTTGAAACACCAGAAATATTTTAATAATTTATATGAAACCTGTATTTTAAAAACGGAATATATAAATTATTTTTAAAGCCTTCCAGCCTAATAGTTGTAATGCACAATATTTTGAATAAATTCTAAACTTGTATAATTTTTAGAATCATTGCACTTTTCTTTCATAAATGAAGCAAAATGGAAATAAAATTCATGAGCAACAAACGTCAAAAAATGCTAACTATAGTATTTGATAAAGGAAATAGAAAATAAGCGTTCCTTATATTTGCAAGTATAATCAGGCATAGTTGCAGAAGATTCCACCTTAATGTTGCAAGAAAATTTCACGGGGCTATTTTTTTCTGAACTTTTGTACACTTTTCCTGGAAACATTTTTTATTTGTTATCACAAAGACGACAGAAACTCTTGACTGTGATATTTTCGTCCCGTACACATTGCGTGACTAGAATACGTAAGAGATGGTATGAAGTCTTGTTGCAAGTTTGTAGGAGAGAATAAGACTTTTGAAGATTTCTGATACATATGTAGAGTATATTTTGCTCTTTACAAAATGTTTGTAGTTTCGTAGTATTTGGTTATCAGTGCCTTTCCAAAACTCTAAGAAAGAGTTAAGAGTCATTTGTTCAAGAAAACCCGATATATTCGAAGTTTTGAAGCATTTCCAAGAAACACATCCATAGTATTTGCATATTAAGTTTGAATATTATATTAGAAACTTAAAATAATATAAATATAATTTCCCATGTTTATAAAAAATAATAATTAAATTAAACATACAGCTAATCAGAATTTTATAATATCTCTAAAATTTATTAATAGTATTTTCATAAAATAAATAATAATTTTTTCAAAAAATAAAGTATTCTTATTTATTCAATGTAACAAAACACATTATTCAATGCATCAAATCGTATTAATAAAATTAAATTTTAATATAATTGCTGTGTTATCATTATTTTTATGCAGTAAAATGTGTTTCATTTTAATAATAAAATGTAGATTTCAAAATCTATTTTACATTTAAAATTAATTTATTTATACAAATTATTTAACTTATTAAGTATTATAGCTAATTTATTTTATACCAATTAAACTATAAGAACAATCTGAACTGCTATTAAAATTTAATTTTGTGTACATAAAAATATGTTTAGCTGAATATATCAGAATTTTTATTTTTAAATATTTATGGAATTATAGAAGTTTTTATTATTTATTATACTAAACGGTTTTAAAAGAAAGAAATATAAAAAAGAAATTTTTGTCAAGGCAAATAAAATTACTGACAATTTTTTTGTCATATCATTATAAAAAATGATGAATTAATGTGTAGAATGTTAGAAATAGTTTTTTGAAATACACTTATTTCATCTAAAACAAATATACATCAGAAACTGTTTTTTTTCATAAATATTTTAAATATAGAATTTTTTTTTTTTATTTTTGATAATTTTTATTTTTAGATAATATTAATGTATTTCTTATTTTGGAGTTATTTAGGTAAGAAAACTAGCAATTATATGAATATAAGTAATAATAAATTTTAAATTTTAAGTACAAAAAATATCAAATAATAATGGAAAATAATATGAAGTATTTAGAGTTGATTGTTTTTAATTTAAACTTATGTATTTAATTAAAAAATCAAGGAAATTGTGTGTTATTTTATATAAATATATTCAAGTAAACATAAAATACCACACAAATTAATCAACTACAACCTCAATTTTGTAAATGTTATCCAGATTGTATGCAACTTATTGGCATTTCAGTACAATATAAAGAATAATAGTCTTGAAGCATTAAATTATTAAATTTCGAACAATGTTCTTGGAGAAAAAAAAACATTTTATTTCCAAAAGTATTTCTGTAATAAAAATTCAATTTGCTTAAAAGAATTTGAAATTTATGCTATATGTACTCATACAATTAGTTAACTTACAGTAAGAAATTCTAGCCTCACTGTTGGTGTTTAATGTGGCGGAAATAGAAGTTCAGGGGAATTGTTAGAGTTAATGAACTCTTGTATTCCTAATTAATCATTTCGATATATATCATTTGAATGCGAATTTATTTTAACAATAGTATATTTTAGTACAAAGCTCCATTTCTATGGCCAAATTTAAAGTTTTGTAAAAATGTATTTAACTAAAATCGGATATTTCCAAAGTTCCAAACAGATTTAAAGTGTTAGATTGTTTCATTAAGGAACTAATGCAATAAATTGTCAAGATTTATTTTTCATTGACAAAGGATTTATTTGGAGAGTTTCTTTACATAAGATTATATTGCTTCGTAGGATAGAGAAAAAAGTACAATGATACAAAACTGTCTTGCATGAAATAAGGTTCTCATTAAATAATAATTTTTAAATAAAAATAATTTTTTCCAACAAAAATCAAATATTTAGCTATTAAGTTATTCTATTGTATTTAGGAAAATACTTACAACTGTTAAAACTTCTTACGAATCTAAAATACTATTACATAAATAAAATCAAAAATTGGCTTTATCTTTTTTTTTTTTCCTAATATTCTTAAATTCTCAGAAGGAAGATTTAATGTAAACTTGCTAATTTGATGAAGAAAACTGATTCTGAAGAAAATGCTACTATTTTCTCATAAGGAAACTGTTGAGTCTTAATTAGTTTCAATTGCTCAAAGGTATTTATCCTAAGTACCTTTTTTTTTGTTTATTCTAGAATTTCTTTTAATATTTTTCCTTTAAGAATTTAAAATTAAATATATGATGTTTTCATTGATGGAAATTATTATAGTATGAGACGAATCTAATATTTCTACTTATTCATTCAATTGCTTATAAATAGTAAAATTTTCATACATAATAACATAATTATTAATTTCCTCCTTAGGACAAAATATTTAATTAACCTTAGGACAAAATACTTAAATAAAAAAATACTATTCTTTTAACATTTTTTCTTAAAGTGTCATTATAGGATTTGTTGACTTTAAAAGGAGCATTTTAGATGAATTTTCATTGAAAATACTGAATGAAAGTTATGTTAAGAAAACACCTTTGAAGTTTCTTCTTCATGAATATAACTTGAAATATATCAATTATATTTTTAAAATTAATTTTGTTCAGTTATACAAAATAAATGACCAGTGAAAAATATTTATCTACATCGAGAGTTGGATAAAAGTACGAAAAAACAAAGATTAACTTTGATAATTTGAATAGTGAGTGTTAAATAAAACTTGCTGATTTGATAAAAATTGATGATAAAAATTGCTGCAAACATTTCAAATATTTTCTGCAACTTTAACAAGTAATATCAAAATTCCTATTACTACATATGTCATTAATGATCTCAAGCACATGAAAATATCTTTATAATAAATATGGATTTATCCCATTATCATACATCTAGGGCCAAAGATACTAAAAAGAACTTTCTAGATAAATTTACGTTTTACTTTGAAAATCAAAGGGAATTCTTACACTTTGTTTAAAATTTATAAAAGTATTTAAATAACTTAAGGAAAAGTTTGACTCTTACAAAAATTGAGGAAACAAGTTTGTTTGTTGAACAAGTTGGAACAAATTTTACTTGTTTATAATATTTTTGAAAATTTAAGAAATTTTAAATGATATTTTTGACAGTGAAAATTGTGTATTATTTTATTATTTAAGAACGTTCAATGTTCTTCTAATTTTTTCACATTTAATTGTTTTCTTATTATTTTCAACATTAAAGTTATTTTCTTTAAGGGTTCCACTTCTTTTTACCTGTATTATTTTTACCTGTACCTTATCAGTATTTTGAAATTCATAAGTAAAGAAAACAAAGTTTAAACATATTTCCTTTTTATTGTATTTTAATTTTCAAAAAAACAATTTACACATACTCAGTAATTAAGAATTCTACAACTATTAAAAACTAAACCAAAAAGTACTAGTTCCCTAGTTTTATAAACAAATTATTCAAGTTTCTAATATTATAAAGTCAATTTTTATTATTATGTATCCAGAGCTAACGTACCCGTCTGGTTGAATAAATTTACTTGCGGCTTTCGTAAATATATTTTTAGAACTATTATATTGATTATTTAATATTTCAAATATTTTGGATAGTTGAATTGTGTATACAAAAGCAATTATTTGTTCTAAAATATCACATGAAAATTCTCCATAAAAAAACTATTAATTCGAAAAATTTTTGAGAAAATTTTGTGCATTTTTAGTTTATTTACTAAACTATGCATTTAAAATTAAACTTCATACGTAAATTATTAAATTTGACTTCATAATCTCAAATAGAAACTTAATTTTTCACTGTCTTCCACACTCAGAAACAAAAATGTAAGAAACCATGACTTTTTGAAATATAAAAGATTTTCGAACACAAATTTATGGAAATAAATACCTTATCACAAGTTGAAAATGTAATTAATTCAGAAGTTATGTTGTTTATAATAACAGCTCATATTTCATATAAATACATACATCATTTTAGCTATTTTTTAGATGAGCATTTAATTTAAAGTAATAATAATTAATAAATATAATAAAAAATCAGTTTCATTTTTGAGAACTTATTCGTTATAATTAATAACTGTTTAAATTAATTAAAAGCAGCACAAGCAAAATTTTTAAAGTAAAAATTTACCTTTTTATGTTAGCCAAAGAATATTTTCTCACGCAAGTTACATGCAAATTTATGTACACTTTGATTGAATACCAGATAACAATGATGTTATCACGAAAAATAAGAAATTTCTTAACATTGATTTTGATTAACTTTTGAATTAATTAATGGGAATTAAATATTGTAATTTAAAAAATATATGACTGTGAAAAATGAAGTTATTGATAGAACTTTTTTAATCATATTCAAATGCACATATTTACGTAATCTTTTTACCTCATTACATAATCATATTTCTGATGAGATGCATTTAAGATTATCACTCATTAAAAAAATCTGGTATTTCCTTAAAATAAGTAAATAAAGAACAAAACTATTTTCTATTTTATTTCTATGTTTTCAGTAGGGGTCTCGTATATTCCGACTTTATTAATATTTTTCTGTTTTCAATGTATGTTCATAAATTATTAAAATCTGCATATTTATAAATATCCATACATTCGTAAACAATAAGTCGTACGAAATATAATTTATGAATTATTAAAAAATATTTTAAAGAAGTACATGTTAACATGAATAGTTATTTTAAATTTATTTTCCATTCAATAAATTCTATAAATTTTATTTGGATTCATAAAAATTTCGTATTTTTCACATTTAAAGCTAAGGTTTTATGTATAGTTGAAAATAACTATTTATTTAACTCATTAATAATTTTAAATTTAATTTGTTTCATCTACAGTCTAGGAAAAAAATTTTTAAATGTATGTATCCATTTTTATGCAATATTCGTTAGAATTAAATGTTTTCTAAAATACCTCCCATCAAAGTATGTATCATTTTCTATGTATCGTTTCAAAAAATGTATCAGTTTATGTCTAAAATTGAAAATAAAGAATGCATTTATTCGTGATATTGGTTAAATTTCAATTTTTAGAGTGTATATATTCAAATATTTACATTGATATTCTTTTATTTAATGTTTTTCTTCAAACCATATTTTTCATAATTTATAAAAAGACAAATATTTATTTTTTGAACATATATTTGTCAGAAATGACGTAAGAAACGTTTTAATATTTTGCATATTTAATATTGTTGACCAAAAATATACAAAAACGTATTATGTGTGTATTTTTTTAATATATACTAAAGTAACAACAATTTCTTGT
>JAPDSC010098193.1:0-21839 GCA_026290005.1 Latrodectus geometricus | reverse complement strand
CACCATTATGCAAAGAAGGGTTAAGTTCACATTTTATATCTTATTTTGAGCGTGGGCGAATTTTAAATTCGTAGTTAAAGAATATAAATATGCACTGAAAATAAAGTTTTTATCTATTTGGTTCTCCCAACATCTTGAAATACAAATGATTAAAACTCATTTGACGACATTTTTTTTTTTCCGAAAATAATTCATGGAGCAACACATTAATATCTAAATTGGTAACCTCAATTTTGCGGCAATTACTGTATTCGACCGCCTACGTAACAACATTCTATCGAGATCTAACAGTATTCGTATTGTTTTAAACATTAAATGCTTTGCATTGCTTAACGAATTCAACGAATCTGAAGAGCGTCAACAGAACCAGAAGTGTGTTACGATCTCATTACGAAATGACAGCGCCGATCAATTCAACCCGAATCACGCGGTTCGTTTCCTATTTTTAGATCGCTAGTCGTCAAAAAACCGTTTGGAATTTTCTGATGGTCACCCGATAAAAAATGACAAATGGTTGTTATTGAGCAGCTTTTTCTCAAGTGGCATCTCTCGCTGAGGATTAAAAATATTAAATATTTATTTTTCAACAAATATACAAATTGATTTATATTCAATATAGATTAAGCTTTTGGTTTAATATTGATTATTAATTGTATAAGAGTATTAAATATTAGGTTGGGGAAAAAGTAATCCATTATTTTTTCCGTAGACGTCTGTAGTGATCGATATCTCGTGAAGTATCTATCAAACAATTTCAGATTTATGCTCGTTGGAAAGGTGACATTTGACTCTAAAATATTCTCTAGCGGTTATAAGCTTGATTAATTCAGTTATGAGTACAAGGTTTTAAAAATGGAAGACAACAAACAGAATATTCGATGCATTTTAATTTTCCTTTTATAATGGCGAAAATGCTATGCAGGTGACTAAAATTGGGAAAGGTATTTGTCGTCCTATATATGACTGTATCATCCAGTTACGTACAATTTTGGTTTCGTCGATTGATTTCGGATATTGTTGTTGTTAAAGATGCACCTCTCATGGATACAGCATCGTTGAGAATGTCTGTAAAAAATCAAAAATTATCGAAGCTGACTGCATGTCAGCAATCGTAACTTCTCGCAAGTCCTAAAAATCTACATGAAAACTGTTTTAAACATTTTTACAAAGCGAATCCGAGAGAAGTTACAGAAAGTTCACGTAAAAATAATGGATTTCCTTTTCCCCAAACTAATATTATTAAATATAGGGATGACAAATTTCCTTTATTTTTACTCATTCTTTTATAACATTTATTATTTTAAGAATTAAAAATGATTCATTTGTTCTACTATTGTCATTGTATTTCTTAATATTGCGTATTGGGATATATTTCTTATTAAGGTATATAGAGTTTGCACGTTATTATAAGTTAATATAAAAAGTATCTGTAAAATATTCTGTTTTTTTTAAATGACGATAGTTATATATTTCACCTGATTTGATTAATAAATGAATGTAGAAAATATGATTTTTATGTTCAATAAAAAGTTTAATGATTTTTTAATATCTGTTTACAATTGCCAGAGATCTCCTTTGTAAACAGTTGACATCATTTCTGTTTGTTGAAAAACCCATTCATCGAAATTATGTCAAAATTTTTTTTACATAATCAGTTGTCGGTCACTTACGTTTAGTAAATAATTCGGAAAAAAAAAAATGCTTCTAAGCCAAAACCTCAAGATATTTCCTTGCATATCAATTACTGTTAATTAACAGAGGAAAAGGCATGCCAAAAGCTTTCAGAGGAAAAGAAAAAAAGAGATTTGAAAAATAATGATTATCTTTAAGGAAGATGTTGACTAACGCTGAGGAAGGGATCAGCTATGATTATGGATTGCTTAAAAATTATTTTTATTTACAAAGTTATTCAAAAATGAAGTCAGAAATACTTTTTATTTGCGTTCTAATACTTTTCCGATCGGAGTCGTTTTGAGAAAACTAAAATCACGTTCACTAAAAAATTAAACAAGGAACTAAATAATTTTATAATATATATATATATATAGTAAATTTCTTTATTTTTATTACGGAAAGAGAAATCTAATATCGTAAATATTTTTTCTATTGCAAAATGGTTAAAGCAAAGATGATAATTTTTAAAGGCAGGAAAAGAACTATAATACCTATCTATCTTGAAGCAAACATAATTTTAGAATTTTCTAAGTAACTTCACAGAATTCATATAGGCATTAAATGCGGTTTAAATTAATTATTCCGGCTATAAACACACAAATTTTGGAAATGAACTGCCTTAAAGTTAGCCAAAGACCAACATCCTGATGCGTTTCATGCTATCGCTTACAGTCGTTATATTGATTCAAACTCGGACAAAGATTCTGAGAACAAAGAAAATAAAATTATTTCATATAGATTGTTATCTATCAAACCTGAAAATATTTTTAATGGCTAAATTAGATGGTTTCCCTCACAAATTAATTGTCCTGTTTTACGTCATTTCAATTCTAATTCTACATAATATACAATTTTTGACGCCTAATTTATTAGAAGATTATGATAATAGAAGAGCGCCAAAAGTGGAAGGTCACACATTTTCCGTCGCCAAGTGTTCTAGAACAAGTAAGGAAAACCAAGGTTTGAAGAAACAGAAAGAGAACAGAGCATTCTGAATACATTAACTCCATGTGAAAAATGCCAGTTGAATGTAAAATAATTAATGAATGGTCCAAGAAATGACAACGTAATTTTTTTCTTACTCGCAAAATCGAATATAAATGATATTTTACTGCTTAATAAACATTTATTGATATTAAAATGATCATTTATGAAATTTGTCATTTGCAAATAGCTTCTAGATTTTTTTTCACAAAACATGTGCTAAAATTATAAAAAGGAAAAATTTTACATCAATTTTTTCCACACTATAAGATGTGACAGTCGCTTTTAGAAAATGATGCGCTTTTTTTCTAAAAATTTTGATTTTTTGAATTTCTAAAAATTTTGATTGAAAAATTTCAAGACGTTTAAAGGAAATGAGAAATTTCCTGATATTGACTCACATTCATATAGAACTTTGGACAAAGTTATATTTTTGTATGAGAAGACACATCGTCATTTAAATAATTTCGAGAACTCCCAAAATTCATTTATTTTTCAGAAAGTAGTTATGCTCTTGTAAACATCTTAACAAATTGATTTTTCAGACTTTTACACAATTTTGACAGTATTTACTAGTGCAACTTTGGCTTTGAATATCAGAAATCGATCACTTATTGAAAGTTGCTTACTCCAAAGATTCTGAATTTCTAAATGGTTGAGTTAAAAAAGTCATTTAAATGAAAATAAACCTTTTGCTGCAAACACAGAAACTTTTCTGTCACTTAAGTAGTCGCATTTATTTTCTGAAACTATTTACAGGGCCGGCGCTAGGGGTGGGCAAGCCGGGACCCTGCCCGGGTCGGCAAATTGGCCCTAAAATTAAATTTCTCAAACTCTTAAACATTTTCTCTTTCTAAAATAATTGAGTTTTGACCCATGATATACTAAACTTTTTGTTTAAAATGAATCATATTTTTATGCATTAAGATATTTGGAATCAAACCCCTAACACCCTGTATATATACAGGGTGTTTTTTAAACATACAGCAAAAATTTGTTTCGAAGATACAGGGCGAACAAAATTTTTGACAATATAACAACATTTTATTATCAAAAATTACAGGTAACTTTTGGTAACTAATTAAAGGTAGTTTTTTAATCTACAAGAACTGTTGAAAATAATAACCTCCAGCTAGAATAAGAATGCAAGAAATTTAATGATTTCAAAAATTATAAAAATGGATTTGACAAAAACTATGTTCGCCCTGTATCTTCGAAACAAAGAAGGTTCACAAAAATTATCAAAGGACAAAATATTCTTAGAATAGTCCAGGGAACAAACCCTTGAATTTTTGGCGTATGTTTAATAAACACCCTGTATATATTAATAAATGTCAAAATATTTGAAATGCAAGAAAACTCACAAGCATAAGAAATTCCCACTTAAAAATAGCTTAAAACTTAAAGAAATAATTTTTTTATAATTTAATCAAAGGGACACAATAATAGAATTTTTAACCGTGTGTCTTAATTTGTCGAAACATGTATCAAAACTTCAACATTGCTGATGATTGCAATTTTTTTACTCGTTTTATTTTACCATTAATCGTGGAAAGGGTTTAGGTTATCTCTTTTAATTTTTGTTATAAAGGGGCGGCATTTTACCTCTTTGCTTGGGGCGACGAAGCTGCTAGCGCCGGCCCTGATATTTATCTAAAGAATCAATATAATTACCATCAATAAATTAGCTGACAGAACTAATGATCAATCCATTAAAAGCGTTACTTCGAAGAACCAAACGGTTTCAAACATTACAATTAAGAAAACTAATAAATATTCTTATTCTTCAGTAGTACTTTTGATTTCACACTTTAACAGAACACATCAGTTCCTTTGCAGATTTTTTATAGGTAACGGTCTTCGAGCTTTAGCGGTCATGAAAATTTCGAAATAATTTTAGTTTGTTTTTTTAATGATAATTTTTTTTTAATTTTTTTAATCAATATATAAATAATATATATACATATGGAACAAACCTTATTCTTTAAATGAACAAGACAATGAATTAGAACATTATTGTGGAAAATGGTTAACTCTTACAAAACTAAAATAAAAGTCATAAAGGTCCTTATGAGAAAAGTAAAACTATAAAAATATGGATTGAAAATACCTTTCCGAAGGAGAACAAATGGAACTTCATTTCACTTCTTTTCGTCCAGACTAACAAGAACAGTTTACCGTCCGAGCCGGGTTTCTGAGATTCGAGTGCGATTACTTATTGAGCACAACGTGCATAAGAACGTGATTTTCTCACCCTCGCTGAATTTATCATTCACCCAATAGTTTCCATTTAGAAAAAAATACCCTTATCTGCCGCTCAGTAAACAATTTTAGGGAAGGTAGAAACTTCCACAATTTTTCTAAAATCCAAGATAAAAGTATTTTTAACCGGGGCATCGCTGATTGGAAACTTCCAGTAGTCTCGTGGTGTTATCGGATGTGTAATTATTTTATATTTAGTTTGAAGCATGTAAAACTCGGGGGAGAACATTTCCTGTTGTTGAAGGATAATTTCATGAGGGAGACCTTTCTCTTGAATTGAAAGGTGAAATAAAAATGCTTACAACAAATATATTTCTTGAAGAAAAAAGAACACTTAAACTTCACTTAACCCTTCTTTGCATAATGGTGGAAATTTCCATCATAACCTATAATGCCCAAAAATTATATAAAAGAACAAGTTCACTTTAAGTTGATCGTGTTTGGATACCTTTTTAATGTCCATTACATAAAAAGAAACAGAGCTGTCAAAAATAAATAAGTGTCATTATCAGTGCTTAAAGTTGTCTCATTCCGCTGTTAGTTGTAGTTGCAATAAACGCATGATTTCGTTTATAATTTTGTTTTATTACATTAGAGTTTCTATTGCTAAAAAATTGAAAATGAGTGGAAGAAAGGTTTGTAACACGTGTTTCTGTTATTTTCTTCTTTTATTTCTATTTAGTACTAAGCTAATGATCTAACTTTGGATGATGATGGAAATTTTTAGCATATTATTTTTTGCTAAATTTATACTATAATTATAAACTAAGATTTTTTTTAACCATTTTTCCTTTAATTTTGAACATGAATTATATCAACTTGATTATTTTCACCAATAAAGAAAAAATCATGCAAAGAAGGGTTAAAAATAACCCAATACTACTCTCATTGAGTTTTCTACATTAAACACACACATCGATCTTTTTCCGTTTTTTATGTCGGCTAATGGGGAAATTATCTCTCTCTCTCTCTCTCTTTATTTAAACAAATTTAACTCGTAGTAAAAAAGCATTATAGTATTTTTATACACATTTCTAAAATTTGGTGGCACACTGTAAGAATAAGACGGCACACAAATGTGCCACAACACAGTGGTTGAGAATCACCGACATGGAATATTTTTTGGAAAATCGTAAGAATGTTTTATTAGCGACACATCAATTTACTATTATTTTTTTTTTTTTTTTGTATATAATTCCATAATTTTCCACTGTGTGGGATACTCCTAGGTAACATCAATTCTCCACTTTTGCAGCATATTCTATAGCAGGGGTGGCCAAGAAGTCGACCGCGATCGACTGGAAGACCGCGAAGACATTTTAGGTAGTCCACGCGACCATCCTGATAATGACCTTGGATATTAACAATTTAATTTATGACTTATGACATAAAATCAATAAATTATTTAAAATAAAAATTTACAACAGTCTACGCTTTAAAACCCAAAATAAACTGTGCAAAGATTTACGATTTAAAGATTTATGATTAAAGGTTTACGATTTAAAACCTAAAACGGACATGATGACGGACATGATTAAAGAACGGACATGATTAAAGCGGACATGATTAAAGCATTCAGAAAAACTATAGAAAGGTATGCATCTCAATTAAGAAAACATGAATTGAGAAACTTCAAAAACATGGAGGAAGAGTGGATCCATAATCCAAACCGAGACTTCGAAGCTATCACCTAATACTTACTTGTTTTGTTTGAAGAATTTAAAAGAAGATTCGCCGACTTAATTAGGTTGAAAGAAATAGTCAATTTTGTGATATTTCCATTTAATGAAAATGTCAACATTGATGGAGTATCTGAAAAAATAGGACATTTAATAGATATCACATCAGTCATGGTCGAGGAAGAAATTATTAAATTAAGATGCGATATATTTCTTAAATCCAAAGCATATTTAGCGATACTGATTTTTGCAAATTAATTTCTGAGGAAACGTTTCCAAATATTTACAAATTGATTTGTATTTGAAATTATACTTTGGATCGAGGTATCTTTGCGAATCTGCTTTTTCAACCATGAACAAAAAACAAAGACTGGTCGCATTTAACAGGTGAAAATTTAATTTCGTGTTTATGTATGGCAATAAGCTCTTACCAGCCACAATATGATAAACTTGTAGCAGATATACAGTGCCAAATTTCAAATAAACGAAGTTAAAATGATGGTCAGTTTTTGATATATGAATACTTTGATTATTTTATTCAGTAAATTTTTATTTTGTAAATATTAATATTAAGTTTTTTTAGAAAAACTACATAATTTACTAATTTTCTTTTTATCGAATATAAAATATGTACGTTAATTTAGCTCTGCCATTGGTAGACCGCCTTCGATTTTTTAAACGTGAAGTAGACCGCGGATCCCAAAAGTTAGGCCACCTCTGTTCTATAGCCATAAATTCGAGTAAAAATAATGCGCTGTTTACATGTTAAGGATTGAAAGTTACGAGCATTTAAAAGATAAAAGTATTTTACTATGGTTTGCAAAAGTCAAGAAGTGCATTTAAAATTGCTGAAAACACCGTCAAAACTACCAGGATTCAACGATACTATGAGGGCTAATTAGACCGCGACCTATGATATAAAGTGATTTCCAAACAGCTAGAAATACCTACATCTGAAATGGGAGTCGAACCCACAAACTATTGACCATGATTTTTTTTAGGGGGAGGGGTCACTCAATGGTCACTTTTCACACACGAAGGCCAATTAGATCGGTGCTTAAAGATTTAAGTAGAATGCTAGACACACTATCCGAAGTCCAACATTGAAATTCAAAATGGCATGCGAACCCACGAACTATTGAACAGGAAGCCAGAGTAATAACCATCTTCTTCTTTTCTTGAGCTTGTCAGATATGTGGCACCTCTGCATTGTTGCATTTTGTACCATGCTCCAAGACCAATTTTTTCATAGTTCCATTGTCTTGGGTCACCTACTTTGTTTATAAAGTCTGATAGGCCCTCAATGGAGTTTAGGTGTAACTCTTTAGGATATGGATTACCTAGAGTAGTGAATCTTGTAAGGGAAAGAGCATCACACTCATATAGGATATGATGAGCTGATTCTATCCCTGCGTGGCATTTCCTACAAATTGGTTCCTGTTTAAAAATCCCCATTGTATGAAGGTGTTTCCTGAAATGATAGTGCCCAGTAATGAAGCCTACAATTGCTTGAGTCTTCAATCTTGGGAGTCTAAGAATTTCAGATGCAATTTTCCCAGATGAGTTGAAAATCATGCTTTTTGCATGTTTCTGTCCAGGAGAGTCACGCCAAACTTTGTTCATCTCCTGTTTTTCCCATTTTTGAAAGGCCTTCCTTGTAGTCTTCATGTTGATCCCACAAAAGGGTTCCATTCCTATCGGATTGAAAGAGGATCCCTGTTGAGTAATAACCATTCAAACTGTTTGTTTGATAATTATGTATAGCAAGAAAATTTATTTGATTTACGATTCTAATTTAAATGAGGATTTGCTGTTCGAGCAGTGACACTTTGCTATCATTTTTAGTTAGAATTTAAAAATTTTCTGTTTTCCTACAATTTGCCGCAGCCTTAATATGAGAACTATGCGCATTACTTGCAATGTGGTGGACCTGAATCGAATATTACTCGATACCTTTCTTTTTTGGCTGAGATTTCTTGTTTTTCTCAACACCTTTGGTCTATTTCATTTTTGTGTGTCTTCCTCTACGCCAGTCATTCTCTATCATTGTGCCACGGCACTTTTATGTGCCACCTAATTCTTAAAGTGTGCCATCAAATTTTAGAAATGTATAAAATTGTGCCTTTTTAGTACGAGTGAAGTTTTAAAAATCAAAGTTTTTTTTTTTTTTTTTTTTTTAATTTTTATTTTTATTTTATTTTTTTATTTTTTTTTTTTTACAATGAAGTACTTTATTTTTCACAGTTAAAAACTGTTTTTATCTTCGATATAATTGTGACCTTTCACAAAGTGAAATAGTTACCCCACGTGAAGAGATTTCAAGTGTGTTCCCAGTATATCTAACATTTATTATTTGTATGAATTTGGATTTTCAGTATTCACCAACGAACGATAAACAGATTTAGAGTGCTCAATCTAGAACAGAGTTCCCCAAACTTTTTTGTGTCGTAGACCCCTTGCCATGTTTTTCCGTGTTGGGTAGACCCCCTACTTACCTGATATTGATTTCTTGTAAATTTCTAACTGTAGTGAAGTTTAGTGTTAAAAACTTAAAGTAAAAACACATGTTAATTTATACATTTATTAATTGAATTTAAATTAAAACTACTTAAAATAAAATTTTGTATCTGTTATGTAAAATATACGTAACATTAAATAAACATAAAATAAACTATAAATAAAATGACATAAGCAATAAGTCAATATTTTTAATGAGAAGGATGAACCTGATGCTTTAATAATAAATTATCAACATTTGGCGTCAATTTTGTAAGGTTTAATCTTAAATCTCCTCGGCTAATGATGTTCAGTCTGTTTCTTTTTTTCGTTAGGAGATTGGTAACAGCGCTATATTATAAATAATGTATATGTTTTGATATTATAAGATAGTATGATGTAAGTAAATAGGTACTATCAGTGTATGTGTTGAGATCCACTATCGTGGACCCCTACTTATAATTTCATGGACCCCCAAATTTTTTTTTCGCTGACGTAGACCCCTTGCAGGTTGTCATAGACCCCTAGGGGTCGATATAGACCACTTTGGGAATCACTGTTCATACTAGAATCTAGAAGATAATGTTCATCTTCTAGAATCTAGAAGATAATGCTACTCTCACATCTTCTAGATTCTAGAAGATGTGAGAGTAGCATTATCATTTCTACGACCCAATCCAAAAACATACAGATAAATTAATCAAGTCTAGCATTGATTAACAGTTGGCAAAAGAGTGACATTGCAGTTGTTTTATATAAACACGGTATAGTTTAAATATGCCATTTCGGAGAGAACGCTTGTTCAATGAATGCCCAATAGATTAAACAATTCGAGATAGGCAAAGCGTAAGAATGAGTTGGTAATGACATTTGTCAACCGAATTGCATCATGGAGCGATGTGGAAATTCAAATCCACAGTTTGACGTTATCAAAGTGATTCAATGCCGATCAATACCAGGAGATCTGGTTGCAGAATAAGATTTCTCATGAACAGTATCTTTATTATTACTTTGTGAGGAATCCCTTATTAAATGTCCAGTTATTTTTGTAATATTTATTATTTTACAATTAAAATTATTAACAAAGTATTTTACAGAGCACATTAAAGTTAGTAAACAGCTTCTAAGCTTATTTTTCTTTGGGTTCCGCCAATTTTTGAAATCGTTAAAAAGCGCGACATTAAAAAAGCTGAAGAATTACGTCTTTGGTTGAAAGGCGTTTATTTCATAATTCTTCTCCAAAACCTCATTTATATGTTTTAGTTTATTCTATAAGATTTCTATTTCTATTTGTTCTATTTATTCTATAAGATTTCTATTTCTATTTGTTCTATTTATTCTATAAGATATCTTTTTTATTCTATAAGATTCTATTTATTCTATAAGATAGCTATTTCTATAAGAAAATCATGTTAAAACAAATGGTTGATTGGTTGGTTGGGCAGAAGGTCCAAAAAGGACAAGCTGCGCCGGAATGTTAAAACAAAGGTTTATTTTTATTTTATTTATTTATTATTATTATTTTTTATTTATTTATTTATTTATTGCTTCGTTAGATAATGAAGTTCGTCTTTCCAGACTCTTTGCTGCAAATTATTTAATTTTATTGGTTCAACAGATTTTTAAGTAATTCTTAAACGCAACTATTCGTTTCTAAGGATTTAGATTTTAATCGTTTTTCTTTTTTAATCGATATACCCGAAGCCCAGTAGCTTCACGCTCCTGAAATAAAGATCCTAGGTTCGATCCTCGGGCTGCGGAAGATCAACTCAGCTTTTCATACCCACAGTGGATATAATTGAATACCCCAAAGCATGCTTGTAAACTAAATACTAGGGTTTCGCGTTAGGCAGACCATCTCACACGGACATGCTTTGCACACCATGGCCATCGATCGCTTGAACATATTTGGGCACTGAAGGCCCCATATGGGTTACTTTGGCGTTAAGTTTGAGTTTAGTTGTCGTGCATCATAAGACATTGTTTCATTTTTTGGCATTTAGCAATAGTTTTTTACAGGACTTTTATTAGAGCTGGACCTACTCTTTAAAGTAGACTCCGAACTTCGACACGGCTGAGGGGGAGGGAATCAAACTCACGACCTTCTGTTCAACAATTTGAGGAATGGGATCCAACTTATATCGTAGTTCTTCAGGTTATTTTGAAATTCATTGTAAGCTGATGGAATTAATGATGATCGAATCCTCGTGTCAAATTAGTGACAATTAAATAAATTTTGATCGTTGCAGAAGTGTACTTAGGGCCCGCTTTAAAAATGTCAGATTACTTAGAAATTTTAGATAAAGTTAAAAATTGCTAATAATATAAAATCTTTTAAAACTAAACTCTTAATAAGATATTTAGTAATTAATGGAATAAATCTTGAAAATCAATTCAAATTATTAGGTCGAGGAGTATTTGTTTGGAATCGATTCTTAGGTCTAAAGTACAAATCAAATAGATAATAAAAAATGATTAATCAAAAGCCTATTTTTCATGGCCTACTTTTAGAACAAAAAAAAAAAATTCAGACGATTTTTTAAAAAAATTAAAGAGGAACAGATCTTAATCTGAATCATGGGACGTGAATTCATTTATCGTCCGAAAATATAAATAAAAAAATACATCATCGACCTGAAGTTACGTCATACATCACGAGTTATGCCTAAGTATATATACATCATGTGAAATGGAATAAAATTACGCAACATGAAGAATGAAGCAGACGATTTTTTGAAGGTCATAAATGGAAAAAAAGAAAAGAAAACGGTCGCCTTTATTCTTACACCTACATGTTAATATTTTCCAACCACTTGTCGAATTTTAAGAGAGATTTCCATTAAGGAGCGCCGTAAAACCTACTTATTTAAAGAGTATAAAAAGGACAAATCCTCCAGACATACACACTAAGAACAGATAAATGATTTAGATAGATTTTTAAGATTAAACTGAATATGTTATATTGCATGTATAAAATTTAACATCAAATATAAAATTGTATTGTATTGTATAATTCCGTAGCTTAATTTTTCTGTGTATAATCCGTAGCGGCGTATTATCCGCAAAACCTTTTTTTTTTTTTTCGAATAAAAGAAAAGAAAGCCTCGCATAAGCCGCATAAATTTTTTTCAGCGACAGTCGAAAATATATACTGCTGATAATGTGTCACATAAAATACACAGTATGATTAAAAATACATTGTACAGAAAAAATACATTTATAATGAAAAAGATCTGTTAAGACTCATCTCAATGCAAAGTGTTGTAAACTGAGATAACACGAGAAGATTCTAGTAAAACTTTTTTTAGTTTCTTATAATTTATAAAACAAGGCTAGAAATATTTTAAAAATATAATGTATGTTTCGTTAACAATTAAATGAAAGAAATGGATTACTTTGGAATTGTACATTGGATTCACCGCGCATACTTTGTTTTTCACTTCACATTAACACGTTTGTTGTCAATTTTTTTAATTTGCTTTTGCTACAGCTTTTAAATTAAAATTTGCTTGTTTAAATTATATAGCAGATTCATATGGAAGTAAGAATTAAATGTTTTCGATTCCATACGAAGATAAAAGAATTTGAATATTTTCAGAACATAACAACACACAAAACAAAATACGAAATAATGTTAGCGAATTGCAACTGTAATATCTTTCCGAGGAACCGAATTCGTTCTTAAATGCAATTGGAAAAAGATGATTATAATGAATTAATTTAGCCATGTCATGGCGGCAGCCGTTATTTTGTAAAACATAAACAACACTTCTTTCAAAACTTTTTTGTAAGATTTTCTGATGAAGAATGTTTTTTATCAGATTATCCGCAGCGGCGTATAATACGCATAACGAAACTTCTTTTTTAACACATAATCCACTGATTGAATACAGGAAAACACGATATTTGAAACATATATACCTGTTCCGTTAAAATCCTTTCACATCTATTTTGGTGGATTTCTAATTGACACACCGCGCGGGTACCATATACCTACTTATTTTAGATTTTATAGTTTATGTATATTATTAAGAAAATAAGCAAAATACACTTTAGATATATTTAAGCGAATTAAAATAAACAAACCCAATCAACAAAATCTCAATATTATATACCGCAATTAACAGAATCTCAAATTTATAAAAAAAAAAAAAAATTCTCTTTAGACTGATTCGGTTTCTTTGCCGCTCAACGGTCTTTTTTTTTTTTTTTTTTTTTTTTTTGCACACTAGACCGGGATCTACGACTTAAAGTGGATTCCGAATCACTATAAATATCTAGCTTCAACGTGGGACTTGAACCCATGAGTTATTGAACTGAAAACAAGAGCGTTAACCACTCGGCTCTCGTCTGATTGAAATTTTAGTTTGAAAATAAAAACTCCGGAATTCCAAACTGCAAAGAAGTTTTTATAATACAAAACACATTTTAGATTCCAATTTAGGTATGAACCAAAAAATAAACATCAAATTAATGCAGGAAAATCAGAAGAAAATTTGCATACTGACATCAGCAAAACCCCAAAGTCAAAAGGGAAAATCATTTCTGTTTCTCAGTTTCCGCTTCAAAGAGCTGATGTCTAAATAAATTGTGGGCACGCATTACAAAAGCATCACGGAATGAAGTCTTGTATCGAATTTAAATGGGTTGCACAATAATTAAAAACTAATTTAAAAGTGATGGTATTAAAATATTGATAATTTATATAACTCAAGATTATATGTGACTCGAGAGCCTATAAATCTCAAGAATTCTTTTTATCCATATGCAGTGATGCATTGGAAAAGGCGAAAACGCATTCCCTGTGACAAAGAGAATACTTTTTCAAAAATACTAAGTGTCTTTATTGTTATTTTTTATAATACACTGTTAAAGTGTAGAAAAACGGTGTGGGTTCAAATTTGTATATATTTTTATGTTTAGTAGCAACGAATAAAAGAAAATTTCACTTAAGAAGATGGGGGAGAAAGCCCATTGCTCTGTTCTTGAAAGAGGGTAACTATCATAGTGTAATGCTCATTGCTTAAATGAATTCCATGTGGTATAAGCAAATTCAGTGTTTCAATCACTTTACATTATTTCAAATTAACTAAAAACGCTGTGTATTCCACATTTCGGAGAAAAAAAAATTTAAGTCAGAGACTGGTACTAGTATTTATTCCATTCCATGCAGTCGTCCTCTATGCGGACGAAATTACTGCGGACGAACAGAGTAAGGATTTCATTTATACAGATTGATTGTACTGTGAATTCCCTTCTCCACTGCTGATGTCTCGAAAAAAATCAAAATCCATTTATCTCATACTTATGAAGCAGATTAAGGAACGCTCAACAAGAACTCTTCTCACCTGAACCAAGAAGGAATATTAAAAGCTATGGAACTTTTAACATTTTTACTTCATTCGGCATGAACAGCCATCTGGGTCAAGTATCGAACCGAATACCTTCCAGATAGAACAGAGAGGCGCCTTTCCCCTCGAAGGTGCCGCATGCCTTTTATTTACTTTTTCCTTCTGTCGCAAAGCAGTTATGCAAAACATGACCTATTAGCTGCGTTTGATTTGCATAAAAGTAGGCTAATAAACTGAAACTTGCAGATCCAAATTACCGCAAACCACTACGTTTGAGGTGAGAATCGAATCGATGATTTCCTGAACTTTACACCAGAACGATAGTGGCTGACACAGCACAGCGCGACTATGACATTAAAAAATAATTGATATAACAATGGCCATTTCCTGACAATAAATATTTTTTGGCGGGTTTTCTTAAAATTTTAATTTTATAAATTGAATTTACATTCAGCAAAATATAGTGGAGTTTTCAATACACATAATTACATAGATATCATTCATCTAAATATTATTAGAAATGGAAAACTAAACTCTGTGGCACGTCAGTCCACTGGGGAGGGAGAGCAAAGCCTACAATGCCCATTTCTGTTTCCTTCACCGAGGGTTCTGGGATATAAAGCATATGCCCTGGTTAGGTATTCAGCCTAACGTAAAATCCCCAGTGTTTAGTTCCCAAGCATGCTTGGTACTCAGTTTTATCGACCCACTGCAGGGATGAAAGGCTGAATCGACCTTCCCACCTCGGACCCATGTGCTCGGAGCGCGAGACTCTACCTCAATGCCATCGGACAGACATGGCGAACAATTCTGAAAAATATCACATGTAATAATTGAAGTATTATATGTAAACGTAGACAAAATCTTATAGTTTATTGTTGATGCATTATGGTTTTGGAGATTACAACAAATCTTTTCATTTAATTTATCTTTAACGAATCCTTCAAAAAAAAATTTTTTTTTAAATTCAAACTTTTAAGTTATTAAAATTTATGGACATTGAATAAAAGCCTGGGCCAATTCTCGATAAATAAGCCTTGATTATTACCCTCTAACACAAACTCTAACGAAAAATATATCGCTTAACTAATTTTTATCGTGTATGGTGCGCACAGATTTTTCCAATACGACAGTCTTCGGTTGGTTCAGGTATTGAATCTACTACCTTACACACACGAAAGTGACTCTGTTTAACTCCATAGCCCTAATATCAGGGTCTCTTTACAAAATGATAATTTTAAAGTAACAAACATTTTCGCCTAACATTTATGATAATACTCAAATGTTTTTTTTTCTGTTCTAAATACGATATTATTCTATTTGTTGAAGAAATGGTTACAGCCTATTCCAGACAAACTTTCTCAGTTTACGACAGGTAGCAGGTTCGATACCCAAATCAGCCAAAAGTGTTCGCGTGTGGCCCCCTAAAAATGTTCATTGTGATACAGACCGGGAAGAAGTGTGTCAACTCAGGTGTTCATTTCCGCATTTAATTCAAATATATGAAGCTATATTCTGTGCTTATTGGCAAGAACTAACAACCGGTAACTTATATTAATAACCTGTTATTATATAAACTATATTAATAACATAAGTACATGAAAATGTACACGCCTAACATTGACTAAAAAAAATCTAAGAAATAAAACTAGTTTTAAATTAATTAGCTTTAGATACAAATAAACACGTTAACCAGTACTTGTTCGGTTACGTCTTGTTTGAAACCAGTACTCAACTACTAGCATAGAAATAATTATCTGCAAGCCAAATTTTGCATATTGCTTTTAAACCCTTTTTTTGCAAACAGTTCCTTTATAAACTCAAATTTTAGTTTTTCTTACAAAATTGCTTTCAAATTAAGATTAAATTTCATTCCATTTCGAAGAATCTTTTAATTTTTAATAACTCTGTTCAAATTTTAATAGAATTTGAAAGAAAAAAAAAATTCTTATTATTCACACAACCAGATGGTAATTTCAGTGAAAAAAAATTTCGTGTTTCGTTCTCAACGCTAAACTTAAGTATCATTCTGTGTGTTTTAAAATTGATAACAAAATAGTGTCATTTCATGAATCAGCATTATTGTGCATTTTAAGACTACTGCCGCCCTCTGTTGATTAAATGAGGAAATATGTCAACATAAATGTGACAGTTCAAAATTAAATATGTTTTTAATTAAATGAACTATGTTGATTGTGTTACTGATTGTTGTAATGAAATCAAAAATATCGAGAATTTTATAGAGTAAAGTAATAAATAAAAACAAAAAATTAAGAAAAAATATTAAAAATATTTTTAACATAAAAAAGAATATTTATGTAATCAAAAGATTTTTTTAAATATCATTTATATTCAAGCAATCTTGAACATAACGAAAATTTAACATATATATATACACAGTAACAAGATCGGGGGAAGTGTGATATCAAATCGGCTATCTTTAGTTCATAAGAGGGACAGATTTCTTTAAAGCCCTTTACTTTTTGTAAATCTTTCTTTAGTTAAGAGTTTAATAATTCAGAGTTCTTTCTTGTTATTTTTGATCGTAAATGCAGTAGAGCAAAGAGATTTATACCTCTGCTGGAGTAGGTGCTGGGGATTTTCGGAGTTTCCTCCCTTGCGAAACACGATCAAATATCTAAGTTTAGTTTGGTTTTATTTGTTGCTCAAAGGTCTTTTTTTTGTGCACACGAGGGCTAATAAGACCGGGACCTACGGCGTCAAGTCGATTCCGAACCATTACAAACATCCATACTCAAGGTCGGATTCAAACCCACGAATTGTTGAACCGAAGACAAGAGCGCTAACCATTCAGCTGCCTCCAGTGGTGTTGTCGAGCCGGAACGCTCCGGAACGTCGTTCCGGTACTTCCTTTTTGGACAGGAACGCGTTCCGGAACTAAAGATGATTTCTGATAACGAGAATTGGCTGACGTATTGAAAAAAAATTAAAAAGAATTGCTGATTTTTTTTTTCTAATTTTTGACGAAATTTTATAAGTATTATTATAAACAAGGGTTTGAACCAAACCCGAACCAATACAATGTAATAATAAGATTAATAAGTACTACTGTTAGCAAAATATTCTATGCATGCTAAGTCAAAGTGTCTATTAAAAAGTGTGAACAATAATCCTATTTGGAACATTTTATAAAAGCCATTAGTGTTTTCATGTATTGTTAAAAATATTTATGCAATATTGTTTCAGTATCTACTATGCGTATTTTATAAGTTGTTAACTAATTTTTATTAAACGTTCCTATTATTGTAATAAACATACATATATACATATGCACAAAATGGGTTCCGTAATGATTTTCGTTTCCTTTCCTTTTTATGCTATATACAGGGCCGATCCTGGCGACAGGCGTAAATTGGGGGAAATCTCCCCCCTCCCGTTGTTAAATTTGGGACATGAGACCGCATAGAGCGGCCGCCTACCCAGGATCGGCCCTGTCTATATAATTAAATACACGCGTTCCGGTAAAAAAAAAAAAAAGCACAACACCACTGGCTGCCTCAGCATCAAATATATAGGAAAATCAACAATGACCTAGTGGTACGGATGGCAATGTTCTTCAGAGTGAAAAGTTCCGGGTTCGATCCCAGACAATGTTGAACAAGAAAAGTGAGCTGGGATAGCTGCTTAGACATTTTCATCTCTTGAAGCACTGTCAATGGAAAGTCCTTCTGCAAGGCAGGTCACGTGGCGGGCACTGAAATGCCTTTACAAAGTTAGGCCATTCACTACACTATCTGGTGTCTAATAGCAAAGGAAATTGGTAGTAAAAATGTGCGTCGAGTGCTTATCTATCCGCTGTCCTGAGTCAAACATATTTCCCTTCCAGAGTTTACTGGAAATAACTTGTTTGCCACAGACAAGAGGTTCCGGGTTCGATCCCAACCTCTGCTGAATACAAATATTGCTTGAAGTTGAAAGAGTAATTAATGAGAATTTCAAAGATTAGATGAGAAAAGAAAGTGGAAAACAAAAATTCTCAGACATTTATTATTGAAGTAAAATTATAAATCTAATTTATTACATTAATCCAAAACAGTTATTTACAGCTAAAATCATGACTTTACTATCACTGGTCGCCGTTCAGTATCATTTTCTAAATTATTTTTTTAGTTAAAATTTGCTCGTTATGTTATCAGTTGCTTAAATCGAAACAGCATCAGTAAACTAACAGTAACATAACTCAGTAATAGTGAGTCATCACTAACATAACTCAGATAAGATTTTTGTGGAAAATACAATACTTCTCATTTGTATGGAAAAGAAATTCCATACAAATGAGAAAAAAAATTGTTATAATGTAGGAGTTAAATATTAGAAAATATTTCTAATAATTGAAACAATCTATTTACAAACACTTTTGTCTTCACCAGAAATTGTCATAACTGACCGCGGAAAAAGGAGTTATTTGCTTGACCAATGTCTTTGCTATTTGGTCAGAAGGAAAGATAGCAAAAATTCACCAATAACTGTCCATTTAATATAAAATGGAAAAAAAAAATTAGAATTTTATATTGTATCATGTTTAAAGTATTTATGAATTCTCCTGCTCTTTAAAATAATGATTTTAATAAGTTATCTTAGACAGAAGTGTACCTATTAAGTTGAGGAAAAAGAAATCCATTCTTTTTACTTGTTTCGAATTAAGTTTTCCACTGTTTTACGGTAGAGATCGTGGGCAGCTAACATGCGGTCAACTTCGTTCATTTTTGATATTTTATCTTCAACGATGTGAGGTGCAACACCCAAAAAAAAAAAAAAAAAAAAAAAAAAGATCTGAATGGAATCGACGTAACTGGCTGATACAATATAGGGACGATTAACGTCTTTCACAAATTTTAAATTTTTTATTTGTTGTCTTCCATTTTTAACATATTGTGACTCCCAAATGAATGAAACAAACAAAAAACGGCAAGAGAATTTTTCATTTGTCATTATAGTCGCTTTTTTGCACTAGATCGATCCAATTAGAACGGGCCCTTTTACTACTTAAAAGTGGAGTCTGAGTTACAAAGAACTTTATAATTGAACCTAAAATTACTGAAGTGAAGACCATGGGCTAAAATATTCATTTGGCAATCGCAGCTTCTTTTGTATGAGTAAATAACTTTTTTAAGACTAAAAAATGTGCGTCGTTTGTTTACTCTCATAGAGAGAGTTATTATAAAGTTCTCATACTAATTATAATAAAATATTTAGAGTTATAATAACTTTTTATACCGAAATAAAAATATTATAATAGTTTTGTTGACATTGTAAGGATTTTAATTTAGAACAGAAATATTAGCATACGATTTTTAAAAACAGTGACGAAAATTAATTTGGCAAAAATTAAGAAATACCGAGGGAGAAGCCTATTTCTTAGTGGAAAAAGAAAATTTATAATATGAGACTTAAATTGTGAATAGTCGGGCTTCCCCGTAGATGAACCATGTTTTGTTTACATTCTCCATCTTGCTTTAGATTACCACCCTTCGTTGTACATATTTTGCTTATCTGTTTTTCATTCATAATTTTATTCACTTATTTTACCATGCTTCATACTATCATGTGAATTAGTACTGGGAATGCTTTGACCCTTCTTTCATGAAATTATTTTGGGAAACAGACATTTTAGTCCAAATTTAGGTTGTTAGGTTTTGCTTATAAAAGAGGTCCACGGCTTAGTACTAAATGGAAATAAAAGAGGAAAATAACAGAAACACGTGTTACAAACCTTTCTTCCACTCATTTTCAATTTTTTAGCAATAGAAACTCTAATATAATAAAACAAAATTATAAACGAAATCATACGTTTATTGCAACTACAACAAACAGCGAAATGAGACAACTTTAAGCCCTGATAATGACACTTGTTTATTTTTGACAGCTATGTTTCTTTTTATGCAATGGACATTAAAAAGGTATCCAAACACGATCAACTTAAAGTGAACTTTTTCTTTTATATAATTTTTGGGCACTATAGGTTATAATGGAAATTTCCACCATTATGCTAAGAAGGGTTAAAAATAACCTAAATCTATTTCGCAAACAATTATTAAAAGAAATTATGTTATAAATTTTTAAAAATAACTAAGTAGAAAAAGACTGTTTTATTTGTTGTATTAAAGGTAATGCTGACGTGATGAGTGAAAAAATTTAACAATAATATTTAAAATAATAAAAATTGTGAATGTCATAAAAACTGTACATAAATCTTAAATTCAGATATAATACAATTGGATTATATAAAGTACTCACGGGCGGCAAATACTTACAAAACCAATTATCTGTTGCTCGTTAGAATCAGGACAATTTTTAATTTCTACCATCTTGTCTGCTGATGGGCATTTATAAAAAGATTCTGCACACAATGTGACTCACTTAACCTGAGCGCCCAGCGAGTTGACTCTGCCATTTGCAACAGTTATTTTTATGGCCGACTGATAATTTTTTTCAGTTAATAGCTAAGACAAACGAAAACACTGCTTATTTCATTTCCTTGTTATGAGGGTTTCGAAATAATATACAAGATTACTCTACCCATTAAACTTTGTTTTCTTTAAATTTTATGACCGAATAGAATGTGTTCAAATTTTTCCATAGTTCCCAGTCTTTTAGTGAAGATAAAAAAAGATTTAATAATCATTAACGATTCAAAAATCCAACTGATAACATAAATGATAATCCCCTCCCTAATGAATTAAAATTTGCTTAGATTAATCAGAAAGAAGGAATGAGCTGATTTAATTCTGTATTAAATAGCTCCCGCAGTAGAAAAAAGAATTCTTGTAACTGAGAAGCATCAGATTCAATGCCCGATAGAGCCAATTTGGTTTGGATGGATAGTTACTTATAAGATCGGGACCTATTTCAAATTGCATTCCGAACCACTGAAAACTCCCACACCAAACACAAGAATCGAACCTAAGAGCTGTTGAACCAAACACCAGAGTTATAATCAGCCGCCGGCTAGGCATTCACTTTCAAAGCTATAATCAGTGGTGTTGTGCTAATTTTTTTTTACCGGAACGCGTATATATAATTATATAGACAGTCCTGGGTAGGCGGCCGTGTTGTGCGGTCTCATGTCCCAAATTTAACGACGGGGGGGGGGGTGATTTTCCATAATAATCCTGGTGGCGCCGTTTTTTTTTTTTTTTTAGGTCTCATGTCCCAAATTTGACGATGGGGGGGAGAGATTTCCCCCAATTTTTGCCTGTCGCCAGGATCGGCCGTGTATATAGCATAAAAAGGAAAGGAAACGAAAATCATTACGAAACCCATTTTGTATATATATATATATATATATATATATATATGTTAATTACAACAATAAGAACGTTTAATAAAAATTAGTTAACAAATTATAAAATACGCATAGTAGATACTCAAA
>JAPDSC010098189.1:132473-158757 GCA_026290005.1 Latrodectus geometricus | reverse complement strand
TTCTAAAGAACATAGGCAATCACAACATGATAGTCTTCGGCTGGATCAGATAACGAGTGTTCTAATTTTAGGATTGATGTCTTCCCTCTTATAGCTATCGGAGTGATTGATGCCTCTGTTAACTCTTGCCCAAAAGATAAGTTCAATTCCTCGAAAAAAATGAATATACTCGTTCGTACTTTTTCTCTTCTGCATGTGAAGTAATTTTAGACTATTTTTTCAGAATTTCAATGTATAACACAGTGAAATGTTAGCTTGCATTTTAAGACGTTTGTGCATTATAAATTTAACAAATAAAAAATATTGACTTTCTTCTCTGCAACGAACCCCCAAGGCAGCATAGTGGTTAAAAGCTCCTCTCATAAATTCATTGAAAATGCATTGCGATTTTAATAAGCCGCAATAAAATGACATGGGCATTGATTATACATTTTTAATGGAATAAAAAATATTCTGTTGGTTATTATCGGAAGACTTAACTGGATTACCAACAGGTAACTAGAGTTAGCGTCTAAGGCAATATTTATGATTTGAACTAAATTGGAATAATATCACGTGATTGTTTAAAGTTCCTTTTATTCATAATTAGCTCTAAAGTTAAGTTGAATTGGAGCAGGTACATTAACTACAGATGCAATATAAATTGGATATTTAAGGATCCTGTTTACAGATAGCAAAGATCTGACTTTTGTCGATTTGAACAGAATATATATATATATTAGCTAAAATGAATGGTGAACTGCAGCACATGTTTACTTGGAAAATAATAAATGTCAGCTTATTTGAAAGCGTGAGTCTGAAACCACTTGTGAGTCCTCAATTTAAAGCAGACAACATCAATGAATTAGCAATTTGGAAATTGTATTTTTATCCTACTGGTGGAAAAGAACCGCTTACCCCGATTTCATCTTGTTACATACATAGGGTTGATGAAAGCTCTGTTGAGGAAATTGCGTGCAATTATGCGTTGGAAGTTCTTAGTTCTGATGGGGATGTAGTACATAGCCTTACGGATAAAGCCATTTTCAGGAAAAACACTGTAAGAGGGGTTAAGTATTTCTTTGAAATTGCAAGAGTTAAGAGCGACACTACAATATTTTTAGATGACACCATTACCATA
The DNA here is from genome assembly GCA_026290005.1 of Latrodectus geometricus. NCBI lineage: Eukaryota > Metazoa > Arthropoda > Arachnida > Araneae > Theridiidae > Latrodectus > Latrodectus geometricus. The sequence goes on along the minus strand of JAPDSC010098189.1, from coordinate 157,637 downwards.
CGATGCCATATGAAAGGAAAAATGGTAAAAGAACCTAAAATCTCCAGAAATTTTGCAGAAACGAAGATTGGTTTCGATCGAATAGCTATTGAATGGAAAATAGAGAATATTTCTAATATGCTTTTTCGAAACTCCATCGTGCCAGTAGGAACAAACTTGGAATTCGAACTGGTATTTTTATCGAAAGATGAGAAATTCTTCATTTTAGTTACCGCAAGGGGAAAGTTTCGTGTCATTAAGGGGGTATTCAAGTTTTGTCTGGTGGATACGGGTGGTAATAAATGCCTGCCAATACGAATTGAACATTTATTTACGCCTGCTAATACACGCTGGGGCAGTGAGTACTTGAATGCAAAGAGAGAAGTGGCTTCTAATTACCATAAATACATACTAAGAGACACCCTTACCTTGCTCTGCGAGATCTCTGCTTCTAACGACACACTATCGACGAGTATGTCAGAATATCAATACTGCCCTTCCATATGCGAGGATGTAGCGGAAGACGTGGACACAGTGGCAGAACTAATAGGGGACTTGAAAAAGATGTACAAATACCAAAAGTATACGGACGTGGTCCTACTTACGAAGGACTTGCAACCAGTCAATGCTCACAAGGCTATTCTGTCAGCTCGTTCCGAGTATTTCTACAAAATATTCGAAGATGATATTGTCAACAAAGTGCCCATCGCTGCCGATCTCAAGACTCTGAATCTGTTCCTGGAATATATGTACACAGGTGAGATGGAAGAATTGGATTTAGACAGTGTTGACACCTTAATAGAGCTTGGAGAAAATTATAAAATTGAATCTCTAGCTGATGATTGTAAGGATTTCAGAAATAGAAAGTTAAGTGAAGGTAATGTGACACAATTTTCTAATAAACTAAAATAGTCATTCGTTTAACACAGGAAATCTAATAATACGAACAAACTTCTTCAGTTAAAATGCTGCTTTATCTTCAATTTTCTGAAAGACTTGAATAGTACTATTTTAAATGGATAGAATTTACCGTTGAGGTAAATAACAGAAAATTCCTGGACTATCAACTGTGGTTGATTTCAAAAATAATTGCTTTATAGGAATTATTTTTTTAACTTTTGTGGAGAGTTATGAAATATAATCTTAAAGATTAAAAAAAATATATATTAATATTTGTATATAACCGTAGGAACTTTTATGACTGGATCTTTTTATCAAATAAATCTTATTTATATTTTAATTAAAATTTTTGTAAGTTTGTACCATACTTTTGACATGAGACCGTGATAATGCTCTCTTTTTAAAGAAGTAAAAATTTTTTATTTTACTGTATACGTTATGGACTTTTTAGATTTCTTTAATAATTAAAGGTACTGTTCTTAATGTCTTTTTTGTGTCTATATTAAGCCAAGTATTTGCATAGTTAATCGTGCAATCTTAAGCTTGTTTCAATAACTTATGGAATTATTTAAAGAAAATAAAATGAGATTTTAATAGTATCCTTCGTTCTTGTGCAGAATGATGCTTACTTTAATGTATGTTGAATTTATTCTATAATTCTTACATCATGCGAAATTTCATCATTCACAAAGAAATTAGGACAACTATTTGTTACACAACTATTAACTAAATATCTTCGACAATATTCTACAAAACATTCAATAAGATATCGAAGATAATGTTTTCATTTATTAGTTATCTTTTGTATTTATTAGTTTTCAGACCACTTAAAGATTATGATAGAATTTAATTTTTGCTTCAAATCCGAAAACTAATATAAGCGTTCTTTCAGTTTATAAACTTAAAATTTATTTTTTCGTCACTTCATTTTCATTTTACACACAATAGGCCTTATTCAATTTGTACCTGCAGTTTAAAATTGCATCTAATCTTATATAAATATCAGCCTAAGCAGTGAATAGAAAGCCAGAGAGTTAGCTATAAACCAGCAAGCTTTATTTAAAGGGAATACGAATACCAAATATTGATAGGAAATGTCCAAAATATATTGCTGTCAATATATCAATTTTTATAAGTACGATTCTCAGATGACGGATAAATGTTCTGTAAACATTCTCCGAACCACAAGTTAAATTTCAACTCAAAATTTTAATAGTAAGAATGAATTTTCTTAAAACAAAGTTTAATACTTGGAACTAATCAACTATAATGCTAGACTGTCTTCAGCACAGTATGTTAAAATTAGGAGAAAAAATATTTTTTGAATTACAATGCTTAGCTGCTCCGAGCTGTCAGCCGTACAGTTAGCGCTTTGGCGTTCGGTTCAACAGTTCGTAAGTTCAAATTTTATTTGGAACTGGGATATTTGTAATTGTGTGCGTTTAGAATATCCACTTTTAAACTATAGATCAGTCTAAGTAGCTAATTTTGATTAAAACATCTTGTGTAATATATTCAATAAAACAAAATAACTACTACACAATTGAAAGGGAAATAACTTAATTGACTTATGTAACGATAATTAAAGTTTTGGTTCTTATTACACACCTATGAAAAGGATAATTCTTAGTGGAACTTCTTCAGATTATATTAGATTGGGGAAAAAGTAATCCATTATTTTTTCGGTAGACTTCTGCAGTGATCGCTATCTCGTAAGGTATCTATCAAACAATTTCAGATTTATGCTCGTTGGAAAGGTGACATTTGACACTAAAATATCCTCTTGCGGTTTTTTGTTTGATTTATTCAGTTACGAGTACAAGGTTTTAAAAATGGAAGACAACAAACAGAAAATTTGATACATTTTTGTTTTTCTCTTGTAACGGCGAAAAAGATAGCCGGGTGGCTAAAATTGGGAAAGGTGTTTATCGTCCTATATAAGACTGTAACAACCGGTTACGTACAATTTTGGTTTTGTCAATTCCATTCGGGTATTTTTGATGTTAGAGATGCTCCTCGCATGTGGATACAGCATCGTCGAAAATGTCTATAAAATATCAAAAATGATCGAAGTCAACCGCATATCAGCAGTCGTAACGCGCAAGACCTAAAAATCTACATGAAAGCTGTTTTAAACCTTCTTACAAAGCGAATCCAAAAGAAGTTACATAAAGTTCACGTGAAAATAATGGATTTCTTTTTCCCCAACTTAATATTTTAGTTTTAAGCATGTGAAATAATTTCCTTTCCCTCTCGGGATTTTATTTCACATCTCCCGTTTAAAAAAAATATAAGCCGAAACATTTACGATTATGAAGCATAGTTAATTTAGAAATAAATGCAAAGCTGCAATTCGAGAGCACTTTTGTCATAATTGCTTTAGTATTACATTAAATGCTGTATTAAATCTACGCTATGGTATTGTAACTATATTAATAACGTCTAATATAGAGTTATATCTAGGACTATATTTGAAACACAATTTAATCACAGCTAAATGCTTAACTTGTAGCGTAATTATTGACTCATCGTGATAATGTAATATTCTAAAGAGCTTATAGAATAATAGTATATCTACACATTATATAACTATAATAATAGTGCAGTGTGAAATAATGATGCTATAAATTCTGAATTGAAAATTGACTTATTTTATTTTTTAATAATTTATATAAATTATTAATGTTTAGGTAAATAAAACATTAAATTAAACATTCCTAAAATAAAATTAAAAATGGATGCAAAGGAAATATCTTTTTTAAATTTTATTTAGAACTAGGATATTTTAATCTAATCTTTATATCCATTCAATTTTTTTTAAGAAATTCTAAAGTTAAAATTTTTATATTTTATTTATTTAGTTACTGCATAACCTGAATTAGATATTTTTAATCGAAATGTTTCTAAATCTTGATAAAGATCTTGTTGATATGAATCTGAAAATATACAAAAAAGTTATTTGTTTTTTCACTGCCTAGCTACTAGCTTCGTCTTTGGACACTACAGAGGGTAGAAGGGATGACACTTTTATAGAGCCCCCCCCCGTGAGCATACCATCGTGACCCCCTAAGGAAGGAGGGGCTTTGAAATTTTAGAAGCAAGGACAGCATAAAACCCCCAGACATACCAAAGAATGCGATTGGTGGCAAGTTTAATTTTCAAGAAATTTAAGTTCAAATATTTATTACTAAACATTAATTTAGAAATATCAAATATGGCATTGCCCCCCCACACCCTTTTTAGTGATCAACATGCATGAATGCGAATAGGGAGGTCTTGGGTTTGATTCCCTATTAGGGCATGGATGTACTTTCTCTCTCCTGACTTTGTCCTTTCCTTGTATGATAGGAGTATTAATGTTTGCCTATTCTATAAGCGGATACCTATGGCATATGTGTACTGAGGAAGTCAAACTCCAAACCAAATTATTGTTCAGTTGGAAAAGTGGAGCAGCGCACCCCATATTAGCAGCATGGGCTGGCACTCGACAGAAAAATAAAAACGGCATAAAATTTTCATTAATATTATTATTGAATGTTTTTTAACAATTGTGGTAATTAATATCTCTGGAGATGTTAGGAGCGAGGCTTTGGGTCTTCTCTGGCTTCCTATCAATAAATTGGAAATACCCAGTTGATGATGCTATCTATGAACCAAAGTCATGCTTACAATTTCGTAGGGGGAGTGCTCTGTTCGAAATCGGAAGACGCTCTTTTTGATTTCATTCATCCGGTCTCGAACGGGTGAACTTGGCTTTGCCAAGTATCATATGTAACAACAATAGTAGTTTTAATAGTACCCACAAAAATATTTCTGAGATTAATATCCTTATTTTATAATATTAGATGTGTACTTGTTAATTCTTAAGTTTAAAATGGTTAATTTCAGAACAATCTAAATGAGTTTTTGTTTCGTTCCCTCAGTTCTTTCCTAGACGATTTGGGAAATTGGTACGATATGAGTATATTTTTTAATTTAGATTCAAGGTCATTTATAACTCATCTCATATCTATACCATATAAATAACTTTCTAAAGCTCTTGAGATCCAGAAGGAACATTTTCCATGTACGATCTTTTAAAGGAAGAAAATAGTGAGCCACACTTGCGTATTTAAAAAAAAAAAATGAAATGCAGAAATTTTTACTTCGATTTTATCTCAAGGCTGATAGTTATTTTGTCACATTTATGAAAAAGCTTAAATTTTTCAATAATATCAATTGATAATACAATCTCAGGAATAAAATCTCATGATCTATCTTTTTCATCTATGTCTCTGTTGTACAGACAGTAATAAAAAATCAAATTGCCTTTTATAAAACTCACATTTTCAGGGTTATTTTAGACGCAATCAAAATGCGTAGTGCAATTCAAAACAATTTTGATTGTTACTTCACATAAATTCATTTGCATAACACAGAAAGTTTGTTGTTGTTGTTTCTGATGACACTTGGCAAAGCCAAGCCCGCCCGTAAGAGATTAGGCGAATGAAGTCAGATTGAGAAAGCGTCTTCCGTTTTTGAACAGAGCTTATGGGAAGGGAAAAGTTCGACTTTTGGCTCATAGGTGGCAGCACCATCTGAATCTTCCAATTTAGAGATTAAAACCAGAAGACCCAAAGCCTGGCTCCAGCCACACCCAGAAGTATTAATTTGTAATGGGAACATGGAGGACATTGCGACCCAACATATTTTGCGTGCCCCAATCGCCATTAGTGAACTCAACGGATCTTCGGCTAAGCTGGGATTCGAACTCAGCACCTTTTGTTAACGAGAACGACGCCCTAACGAACCAGGCCACCGCGGACTTACAGAAAATTTACTTGTTTCTACTTATTAGATATTATGTATTGCTTAAAGTTCTCACACACACACACACTATAATTTTGTATACATCCTTTTACTTAATCATACCAATATCATTTTCTTAATAGGGGTCCCTCGTAGACAACGAGGGTCTCATGGGCATCCTCCAAGATACCAAGTGCACCACCCTCCAAGTGTCGACAAAACTGGAAGTGGCAGCCACCACTCAGGCCAAGATCAATGAAGCGAGGGAGGAGTTCCGGTCGGTAGCATCTAGAGGAAGCATCCTCTACTTCCTCATCGTCGAAATGAGTGTCATCAACGTCATGTATCAAACTTCCCTTAAACAGTTCCTGGGGCTATTCGACACTTCCATAGTCAGGTGACAATCATTGAATTGTTAGTTTATTGAAACGATTTTACTTCGGTTTTCTTGAAAAATTCCCTTTGATCTTCTTGCGTGTCCTAGATGTGCATATTTTTTAAGACTAAAAGCAATTTATATCTCTATTCATTTTGTACTAATATCGACAAAAATTAAGTCTGAGAGGGTTACAACATGTTTCTAAGCAAACATATTGTATTTAACTAATAACTCAGGCTAAATAATTATTTTTTCTGGTGAAGATCTAATAGGAAATTTAAATGAAGTAGATGCTTTGGAAGTGAGAATTTATAAAATTATGTTGCTATACATGCTCGGTTTTCATGATATCACACTATTAATCTTTCAGACGTAATGCTTCCATTAAACATAAGTAAAATAATTTAAAAATATTATTTATCAAAAATTTATGCATCCCGCATAATTTTTCTAAATTCTTATATTTCTGAAAATTTCTTATACTAAATTTCTGAAAATGTAAAAAATAATAAATAATGAAAATGTTAATAGAGATATACTATTATAGATACAATCTTTTTCTATGAGATAAACAGTTCTAAGAAGAAAAAGTAAAAAAAAATTGAGGAATGATGAAGATTTATTTTAAATTTTACCGAGACTATATAAAAAGATTTAGTTGCATTTTATATGCCTTATTCTATTTTATACATTCTCTGAGAATTGAACTAGTAGTTAAATAGTAGCGCTCTAACCTTAAATTCTAGAGTTCGTAGGTTCGGTTTCCTCCTCAGGCGTCAATATTTATAGTAATTCGGGGTCCATTTAAACTAAAGATTATGGTCGATTTACCCTTACAAAAAATGATTACTGAGAAACAATTAAATAAAATATTTTAAAAGTTTAAAATTTTCTTCTAGCACTACAAGTGGTGAAATCTATGGCACCATTATTTTACGAGGTACCTAGTGGGCGAGACCAGAAAACGAACGGGCTCTCGTAATTTAAAAGCACAGACACAGCAGAAGAGCCCCCTGATTTGGCTTGACAACCCAGCGATATTATTTTACATGGAGGACATTGTGACCACAATAACTTTTACACGCATAAGTTGTCATTAGTAAAGACGTAGGATCTTTGGTTGGGTCGGGATTCGAACTCATTACCATCCTTTATGGAGAACAAAACCTTAATCAACTAGATCCCAAGGCTCTCAGATCAAACATTTTTTTTTCCTAATGGCGGGGCACCGGGTGATTGGACTCGACGCCCTCATCAAGGCCAGAAACTGCTACTCATTTCAGCGTTACCCGGTGGACACTTATGAACCAAGTCACGGAGGTACGAGTACCATTGCCCACGTCACACCACCACAAACCCGTGTATAGATCTGGCCACATTCATCCATCACCTCTGAAGAAGAAAGGGCAAAGATACAGAAAGAGAGAGAAGAAACGTCCATGCTCAAACCTGGATTCGAACCCGGGACGAACAGTCCAAGAGTCAAGAACGCTAACCATTGCCACTGACCTGCCAGATCTAACATAATAATGACAAATATAATAATTACTGTAACCAGTTAAAAAAATTAATGATTGCCATCTATCATTAGGATAAATATTTGTTATGAGTGACGAATAACGAATATAACGATAACGAATGTAGCTCTATTTTTAATGTTTTTCCGATATTCCTCAGGTCTTTCCCAGATGTAGACATCCAGAAGCGGATCCGGAACATCACCGAATATCTGACGTATGAGGTGTACCGGTACGCAGTGAGGGGATTTTATGAACGCCACCGCTTCCTTTTCGTGCTCATGCTTGCGCTGAAGTTGCAGATGGAAGGGGGGAAGATATCCTACAGCGAGTTTTTCGCTTTTGTGAAAGGTAAATGTGTTTCGGTTATCGCATCTGAATAGCTTTCATATTACTGAGTGTCATTTTTTGTCACAGGTGGTGCACCTCTGGACTTGAAATCAGTGCGGCCAAAGCCCTTCTCTTGGATTCCGGATGTAATATGGCTCAACGTTGTGCAGCTTAGTCGATTACGAAACTACAAGACTCTTTTAGATGAGGTATGGCCAACTTCGTGTTTCTTAGTCTTCAAATTTCAGATTTACCTTATTGACGATCAAATTTAATAGTACATTTAAATAGTAAACAGTTTATGTGAATATTGATCCATTTATCCAAATATCTTTTTTATCAGATCTTCCAATTATAAAGAAAATTTGAAGATTCTAGAATATTTTTAAAACTATTTAAAGCTACCTATTTTTATTGACTCGCACTCAAATTCACTGTTGACTTAGATTTGTTAAAAACGCTGTTTTGCCCTTTGGATACATCGGCTAAAACAAATCAAATGAGGTGGGAAAATGTTGACAATTACTTTTAGATAGAAAAATTATGAAGTATTGATGTTGGGAATGATTATCTATTATTCAATGTTTCCCTGATCGGCGGTATATTGGAAAAAGCGTAAACATGTTGCGATGGACAAATATTTTCCAAGAAGAAAGAATAATACATCTCCGATCTTGGAGAGATAAAAGTTCCGGAAAGCGGTGTATCTTGGTATAAGCAACATTACTGTGAGTTTATCAGAATTTATGGCAATTTTAATTAATCAAAAAACTGCAGTTGAAATTTCAAAATAAAATTCAAAATAAATTCAAATAAATTAAAAATAAGGACGTAGACCTATGTAAAGTATGTTTTATTTTACCCAGAACCACGTCAAATTTTTAAAATTCTGATTTTTTTTAAATGAGTTTATCAAGATTACTGCCAAACAATGGATATGAAAAATGCAATTATTAAACGGATCAAAGAAATCACTCCTAGCATCTTAAACATTTCATAGAATATGCGTACAAAAAATTCAGTTGTGCCAAGAAAAATTTTGATTTTTCGAACACATTTTTCATTAATGAATGTTCTATTTTTCATGAATTTACGTTCAATTTAATACATAAACTAATATAATATTTTTAACTAAATTTGAAAGATTTTGTTTAGTAAGTTCTTGAACTGGACCAATGTATTTTTAAGATATCTGTATATAAAGAGAAATTATTTTTTGCATTACCTAAAAGTCTAATTAATTTAAACAACTGGAGATTCTTGAAATCCTATTCTTCATGATTTAAAAGAAAATTGAGAACTTGGTGTTATAAATTATTAATTTTTGTCATTTTATTTATTTTCAATTGTATAAAAGTATTTTATGTAATAAATATCTTCAACTTTATATGTTTGTTTCTCAACGAAAGAATACGTATATAATTAAATTAGTGATTTATAAGACTTTCTGTTTTGACACAATATGTATTTATAAGTTTAGTGTTTGCTAAAAAGAAGGAGTGATAATTTTGGAATTCGTCTTCTTTGTGCTCAAAATGTTACAAGTTCGATGCCTGAACTCTCTGAAAACTTCCGGGATGAAAGGACTTATTGCATGCTAATATATCATATGAAGTGATAACTTTCAGCGAATTGCTGTAAATACTTAAAGAGGGATGTGCTAAGTTCCAAAATTAAAACACAATTGTTTTCCATTTACGGAACCAAAAACGTATAATATAACTGTTTAGAAATAAAAACTACATTTGAAACTATGACTTTATCGGACTTTTCTTTCTTATTATTTTTCTTGCTATAAATTCTACTTTCTTTTAATCGTTAACGAAACATAAAAAAATTGACTTATGACTGAGAATTGTTTTCATTCGAACAGTTCAAATATTATATTTTTAAAAAAGTAAACTACTTCAAATAAATGAAGCATAGAAACATTCTGATTATCTTTATCAAATTAAGAATATTAATATTGCTCATTTTCCTTACAAATTTAATAATAGAATTCAACAAATAGATTATATTTCTTTTTTTCACATAAGATTTGTCCACTTTTATTCCCTCGTAGGTGGATGTTATTAATAGCTAAAGTGGATTAGCGGCAGTAATTTTATTATCTTTCATAAATTACACAGCTTCGTTGCTGTTTCTGACGTTTAAGTTTATTTATAGCTGTTTAAATTACTCGCAAACTCTTTATGATATTCAATGGTAGAGTCTTCCCAAACTCAATTAGCGAGTTGATTTATGTCGTTGACGAAGAAGAAAGGTAATATTTAGTAAAAGGATTAACGATGTTTATCCTTCTATTTAGGACGCCATTTTGTTTGATTTCGTTATCAGTAAAGTTTTGTGGGGTCTTTCAATGTTTGACTTTCTTTATTCTTCAGATCAGTAATAAAGAGCAAGAGTGGAAGATCTGGTACGATTCTGAAACTCCGGAAAACACCCCCTTTCCGTGTGGTTATGACAGGATTCTTGACCCATTCGGAATCTTGTTGATGATTCGAGCGTGGTGTCCAGATAGAACGCTTTCCCAAGCGAAAAAGTTTATTTCTGGTAAGTTTGCACTTGTTGTATTTTATTACAATCGGTATATCATCAGTCCTTAATCCCATAAATCATTTAATGTTAAATTACTTAACGAGGAGCAGTAATTCATGGAACAATAATTTTATTTATTATATTATGTTTGTAATTTAGGTTCACTCTGTCGTTAAGCTGTTGGATAGCTCTATCTTGAATGGATGAACTCCAATGGGATCTTATTTGAAGTTGAACTACTTGCTATAGGTACTGAACTTCTGCTTTCAGCTGCAAACTTGTTGGGTGATTGGGATTTTTCCAATTACAGTTGTTGATTGAGAAATTTCCAATTACATTGGGTGATTGAGAGTTTTCCAATTATATTAGTTGATTGAGAGATTTCAAATTACGTTGGGTGATTGAGAGTTTTCCAATTACATTGGGTGATTGAAAGTATTCCAACTACATTGGTGGCTGAGAGTTTTCCAACTACATTGGGTGATTGAGAGTTTTCCAACTACATTGGGTGATTGAGAGTTTTCCAATTACATTCGGTGATTGAGAGATTTCCAATTACCTCAGTTTCGGCACATGAATATGTCCTTCTGTCTAAAAACTAATTTTCAAAAGTCAAAACCCAATCAATACTGTAAGAAAGTTTTACGACAGTTTTAAATTCTAAGGCTATTCTCTGTGTAGTGTAAAAATTCCCCAGTTGGTATGTACCTTTCTGAACTAACAGTTCTTAATGAAGTTTTACAGCCGACGATGTACTCTTTACTTTGCATGCAAAAAATAGAATTGTAAGAAATAGCATGCAAAAGTAAAAACTCTCTCTGACATACGTGCGAGCTTCCTCCTTGTCGACACTTAAAAATGACTCGCAATTTATAAAAATTCCTTTTAGAAAAGGAAATTTACACTGTGGACATTAAAATACCATATGACAGCCTAAAGTGTTGACTTCTTGGTGTCAGAACTCATTTCAGAATATGCATACCTGGGGTGGATGTTTAAGGTTTCTGGTTTCTTAGCCGGCGATTTGTGAACATCATCCACTATCTATTGAAGCGTCATCTAAAAAAGCAAAATGATGCAAAAAAAAAAAAACCTCTCGCAATAATTTTTATTTGTTGCTTTTTCCCTATTGCGATATCTAAATTACTTTGAATTTCTGTTAAGCATGCTATTACCATAATCAAATTAACTAATGAAATTCAAGAAATTTCAAGTAAGGAATGATTATGCTCTGTACAGATACTTCAATTTTATTACTGATACTTATTTATAATACATTACATAATGGTGTCACTTTATACTGTTCAAGATTAATGCTCAAATTGATTACGGCATCATAAAATAAAACCATCCTGGATTTATTTTCTTAATTTTCAAAAATCTAAATACTGTAAAATGTAAAATTTACTTTCTATCTCAGCAACTCTGGGGGCCAGATTCGTTGAAGGTGTATTGCTAGATTATGATGACCTGTGGAGGGAGTCGGACAACAGAACACCCCTCGTGTGCCTCCTTTCTACAAGTGGAGATCCCAGCATGCAAGTGGAACTGGCAGCAAGGAAAAAAGATCTTGGTAAATGGCAAACTATATACATTTACTTACTTCTTTAATTTCTTAATCAGTTGGTCAACATATCTGACTTAAATGCCATAATATTGTTGATGTATTTCCTAATTTTGATCAGGTATACTTTTGATGTTACTGTGTAAATTGTACTATTATTGTTTTAAAAGTCTATAATTATCTTAAATTCTTACAAAGTTCAGTATCTGATTTAGAATTGAGCATTAAATTGCCAGTGATTTCACTTCAGACAAATCCTCATTTGCCTCTAAAAACTTTGTTATTAAATGTATTTCCACACTCGCAGTTAATCATTGAGAAATAAATTTCTCATAAAGACAGAACTCAGATAGAAATTTAAGGGGCACAAATCCGTCCAAATGTTTAGTGGCACAAATTATATAATCAGGATAAAAATCACTCACAATTCTATTTTTCATAAAAACTGGACATTTTGTGATTAGAAGTTTAAAATTAAAGAGTTATTTATATATGATGAAATAGTAAGTGTGAAAATTTATTTTTAAATTTGTGTGATTAAAAATAATTTAGTTTTTTTTACTCTCACACTTTTTTTTCATCTTGTAAATAAACTTCATAATTTATTAACTTTTGGTTAAATGTAAATAATAAAATATTGTGCTGAACAAAAAAAAAAAAAAAAAAAGAAGAAAAAAAAAAGAAAAAAAAAAAAACTGTTTTTATCTTAGATCCTAAGAGCTTATTTTAAGGGGTACACAACATTGTGTGTATGCCTATTTTTTTTTTGATACATATACATATTTTTAAGTCCAGACGTGATGCTAAAATCTATTCAAAAGAGAAATTTTAAGTCATCAGAGAAATTTGGTAAAATATTTATGAAATTAATCAAACTTGCATGAAGAATCACATCTTGAACTAATTTGTTTTGCTTAAACTGATAGATCTGCTGGAATATACCATAAAAATAAAATTTCAATCATTAATAGGAGTTATTTTGAGTTTCAGCCCTATTTTACAATAGAATAAATGTATCTTGTCTTTCTATGAGGAAGATGGATTACCTGGGTTGGCATTCACGTTATACATATTAGGTTGGGGAAAAAGAAATCATTTATTTTTACGTGAACTTTATGTAACTGCTTTTGGATTCGCTTTGTAAAAAGGTTTAAAACAGCTTTCATGTAGATTTTTAGGTCTTGCACGTTACGACTGCTGACATGCGGTTAACTTCGATCATTTTTGATATTTTATAGACATTTTCGACGATGCTGTATCCACATGCGAGGTGCATCTCTAACATCAAAAATACCCGAACGGAATCGATGAAACCAAAGTTATACGTAACTGGTTGTTACATAGGATAGAACGATAAACACCTTTCATTATTTTAGCCACCCAGCTGTCTTTTTCGCCGTTACAAGAGAAAACGAATATGTATCGAATTTTCTGTTTGTTGTCTTCCATTTTTGAAACCTTGTACTCGTAACTGAATTAATCAAACAAAAAACCGCAAGAGGATATTTTAGTGTCACCTTTCCAACGAGCATAAATCTGAAATTGTTTGATAGATACCTCACGAGATATCGATCACTACAGACGTCTACCGAAAAAATAATGGATTACTTTTTCCCCAAACTCATATTTTTTAAAATCTGATCCTGTGAAAGGATTAATCATCGATTCATTTTGATACTTTAATAGATAAAAATAATTCCACTCATTCTCGTACATTTAGGAAACACTATAGCATTTTTAGCACTTACTAATGAAAAAAGTATTTTATAAGGACTTTTTTTATTATTTAGTGTGCTCATCTTAATTATTTTACAAATTACTTCTCAGAATACAGCGCAGTGTCAATGGGTCAAGGTCAAGAAGTGCCAGCGAGGCGCATCCTCACGAAGATCTGCAGAACAGGTGGTTGGGTGATGCTTCAAAACTGCCATCTGAGTTTGGAATTCATGCAGGAGATTCTGGAGACATTGTCCGAAGAGAATGACATACACAGAGACTTCCGGCTCTGGATAACTACTGAGATTCATTCTCAATTTCCAATTAGTCTCTTGCAGGTAAGTTGCCGCTTAGAAATGAATTCAATTTCAATAATCTGCTGCTGAAACAATTTTCGTATGTGTGTATTTAATAATGTAAAAATTATAGCCTGAAACAGTTATTGTATAGTTACTCGCATGATCTGGTAACAGCACCATAGACTTGAGAATGGAGATTCTCTTGTTTTATTCCTGTCACTTTTAAGCAATATGTTTAAAAGTAATAATGCAAGTAATGTTAAATGTAATGTTAATAAGTTGCATTTTTGCTGGAATGAGTATTTTTTAAATGTTTTAGATAATACCACAATGCAATGTGGAGAGCCTTCTTAAAGAAATTAGTAAATGGTGTAAACTAGATTCCTTTTTTGGAAATAGATTATCAGGTATTGCAACCTGAATTGTCTCTTAATTGTTTAAAACTAATTCAATAAATATTTGAAAGGCCTTAAGCAAAGTAATTTAACACATTATTTTTATCGTGTCTAGAATTAGTTTTAACAATTTTATTTATGTTTGTTTTTTCACTATGAGAAACGAAGATAAACATCAATAGATCACTAAGAATTTTTAAAATTAATGTTTTTCCGCAATGTCTCGGAAATAAATCAATATTTTTATTGCAGTTTTTTGAATACATTCATGCTTCATTGAATTGAAGCATGTATTTAATATCTCCAAATAAATGATTTTTATATAAGAACCTGTTTTTGTCGCTTAACTGGTAATATATGAAACTAGCAAATGATTTAAATAAATATTTTGATTAAATCAAAATATATTTTTTATTTGTACTTAGCAGAAATATTTAAGGACTGCAATAATTCTTTAAATTATTTAATGTTATTTCGACAAAACAGATTCATATGGTCATGAATAGATTTGATGAATGTTTGTTAATAATATTACTGCATTGTCAAAAATTAAACTTTTATGCGTCAGTACTATTATTTGAACTTGATACTTTAGTCAATCGATGATTTCTGATATGTATAAAGACTGTTTAGATTATAGCATGCTTCTGGTATTATAACAGTCTTAAATTGGTTCCTTTATATATCAACATAATAATACTTACCTCATGCCTTTATATTATTGTTTGATAGTAATTCCTTAGCAGTCTTAAATATTGAGTTGAACTATAAAGAGCCTCTTTAAAATGAATTAGAACGTCAATTATATGCGAAACACACCTGAAAAAAATATCAAACATAAATTCTTCGTTGTGCCACAGATGAAGTAGAGCACAATTCCGCTAACAGTTTGCAAGAAATTAATGAATAACCTACTCCGAAGTAGAAGCATTGTAATTAAAACTCAAAGAGACCCTTTAACTAATTAGTTATGCGTCTGTTGTATTTCGAACCAGCATTATTAACTGTCCGATAGCTTTTGTCCACATAATGAGACTTATTGCTAACTAAACTTGATACTTTTTTGTTTCCATTGTAACTTCAACATTTAGTTTATGTACCGAAACTCTTAGGTAGATAGGTGTTAGTGTAGGTATTTAAACAATATGTGTTTTGGTAAAATATCTCACACAGGTGTCATTCTTCCATTTAAATTACAATTCAGATTTCAATCAAGTTCACGAATGAGCCTCCTCAAGGGATCAAGGCTAGTTTGAAGAGAACCTACGCCAGCCTTCCCGAGGACATACTGGAGTACAGCAACGCCTCCCAGTGGCAGCCCCTTTTATTCGGCATCGCCTTTCTCAACACCATTGTCCAGGAACGAAGAAAGTTTGGACCTCTCGGCTGGAACATTCCCTATGAATTCAACCAAGCTGATTTTCTGGCCTCTATGAAGTTCTTGCAAAAACATCTCGATGATATGGACCTGAGGAAGGTACCGTCAGGAAATTTAAAAAGTAACTTTAATTACAAGCTTTCACTATGAAATGTATAACGTTATTCTAGTACAGTAGGAAATGTATAGGTATTAGAAACGTTTTCTACCTAAAATATTTTGATTAAATTCCATATTGTAACAAGTGTCTCTTTTAAATATCCCTTAAGATTGAAGCATTTCTTGTTTCCCTTTTTTAATTAGTATTTTGTTTTAATATCTTAAAAATTGAAAATAAATTGGACAAAGCTTCATTCTTTTCCTACGCAACAAATTCAATTATTGCATAGGAAAACTAGAAAATATATTACTGGGCCTGCAAAAAAAAAGGTGAACACAATGTTATTCATTTTGTTATGTGTTTAAAGCAATTTGTAATTTTTCACATAAAAAAAGAATGTGCTTTAATAAAAATTGTAATGCTATAAAATTTTGAAAAAATTATAGATCCTAATTTATATACATTGGTTTTTATCACTGAAAACTATTTAGATTTAGAATTCGAAGCATAATTTGCGTTACGATAGTAACAATCTCTTAGTTTTTCATTCTATTCTAATAAGCTCCAAAACATTGTTCTTGCACTTATGAAAACAATATATTATAATGATCTGTGAATGAAATATGGTAAAAAAAACTTTCTCACTTTTTAAATTTGTTTACATTGTGAAAATTTATGATCTAAAAATCCATTTCACTTTTGAAATGTTAGTAAAATGTTCTTTCTTTCTTTTTTAAAAAATCAATATGCTTTTAAGAAATACTGTCATAATTATCGAGAATAAAATATAGATTAAGGTACCTCACAACTTCATATTCAGTTAATAAAAAATCGTGATTTTTTGTGGTAAAAGTCTTTCCAAAAAGTTAAGAACACTAGAAGAAGAAATCACAAATTTAAATTGTTCCGTTAAATTGATGTCAGAATTAACAAGAATAATTATATAGTTATAACAACAAACACTAAACAGTTATAATAAATATCATTAAAAATCGAGAGGAGAAGTAATGTGAAATGCACGTTTTAAGAGACTGATAAATACAAAATTGTTTTCCCAAGTGCTTTTGCTTACAGCGCACATTTATCATTCATGATAGAATGAAACTGTTAAATAATCATTTGAGTACAGTGTATACCTGCCATCCCCCAAATAAATGACTTTGTACTATAAGTATTCGGATATAAGTTAGTAAACATCTCTTACCCTAAAAATAGTAATTAAAAAATTCATGGGAGAATGAAATTGTTAAATAATCATTTGAGTACAGTGTATACTTGTCACATCCCAAATGAATGACTTTGTACAATAAGTACCCATATAAAAGTTAGTAAACATCTCTTACCTAAAAATAGTAATTAAAAAATTCACTTATTCATGGGAGGAGGAAATTGTCATTTGAGTACAGTGTGTACTTGCCCTCCCAAATGAGAGACATTGTACAATAAGTACCTGGATATAAGTTACACATATAGTAAAGATCCCTTACCCTATAAAATGGTAATTAAAAAATTAGTATCTAATCATTAAAAACTAGTATTTCCTGAATTATAATATTGTCCTGAATTATTCCATGAAATATTTATGTTCAGGGTCCTTGCTGGCGGACTATAAGATTCATGCTAGCTGAAGTGAAGTACGGGGGCCGGGTAACAGACGACTATGACAAGCGGCTGCTGACCACCTACATGAACGAATGGTTCAACGAAAAGATCCTTCACAGCAACTTTGAATTCTATCAAGGATATAAGCTTCCCACTTGCAACAATTTGAGACACTGCTTGGATGGGATCCGGAAGATACCCGCTGACGACTGCCCGCAGGTGTTTGGACTTCATTCAAACGCTGACATCACGTGAGTACCAAGCATTCGATATTTAGCAAAACATAATTGAAATAGTTACTACATTATACTTAAATAAAATATTTATCTAATCCCAATTAAAATAGCTTGAAAATTTGACTTGAGATTTCTCACTGCAACATAATGACAAAATGTGTTATATTTTTAAGGGCATAAGGCACAAGCAATCTGCCCTGGAATGTCATATCTTACTATCATGATCTAGGCAGAATATAGAACTGGCCTCGACATGTACTGATTGGGGCTCTCTGACTGCTGTATGATATCGAGAAATATTAGTTCCAAAATTATACGGCAGCAATTGTTCCTGGTTTCGTATTTATGGGAGATAATTCTTCTCGCCATAGAATTGTAACTGTTGACGATTGTTTGGAGAGCAAAAGGATTGCACGCATGGTGGAGATGATATCTACTAACGAATATTAACCCTTACGTAAATCTTTAAAATGTTTTTGGTTGTTCTACATGTTTTCGTTCATACGCTCAGCCACATTACAGAAACATTAAAATTATTTACAAATACATTGGTTCTGGATGAAGGGTGATAATTTAAATCGGATGTGGTTACCACGCCCATATATTTTCTGGTCAAAAGTTTTAAACGTTTTATATAGATGCCTACTCATATATTTTATTAATAACATTTTTTTTAAACTTTTGTTAAAACCTTTAACGTTTTGTTAAAAAAAATACTTCCCTCATTAAAAACTATTTTACAATATTATTTTACTTGTAGTTTAAGATTGAAGAAATTTTACAATATGAAATAGTTATTGTATTCAGTTCTTTAAATTTTTCAATATATAAATTTCAATCCTGTATAATTATACTTAAGAATGTTTTATATTTTTAAAAAGTAAATCAAAGTTGATAGCATATTTTTAAATGTTTTATTCGGATGAAAGTTTAGTGTTATGACTAAGACTTTTCTACAGGCTTAAAATGTTTTCATTAATTCCCATGCTCGTCATCTTTTTCACTGGCAAGATAAGAAATATATCAAAGCTTTCTTTATCATCGCAAGTTTGGATAAACTGTGTTAAAACACAGATTCTCAAATTGATTCTAAAATGTTTTCATAAATTTGAATGTTCTATCTTTTTCTGAGAAGTGAAATCAGAAAAGACTGATATTCCTGACATATTTGTTGATCAGGCTATTAAACTCAAAGTAAAATCATAACATTCAATGCAGAAATATGCAATAGTGTGGTTGTTGTTACATATGACTCACGTCAAGGACTAAGCGAATGAATTTAGAAAGAATGTTTTCCGTTTTTGAACAGATCTGGTGGAAGTACGACTTTGACTCATAGATGGCAGCACCATCTGGGTCTACCCGTTTAGAGATAGCCAGAGAAGACCCAAGACCTTCCTCTTAACACCCGCAGATGTATTAATTTGGAATGGGGAACATGGAAGACATTACGACCATGATATATTTTAGGTAGCCCAGCCACCACAAATGAACACAATGTATTTTTTGATAAGCCGGAATTCGAACTCACCACTTTCCGGTTGTTACAGGAAGATTTTGTTAGAACGACCCCCTAACCAACCATGCCACGACGGCGCTGTATGCAATAGTTCGTAATGTAGCTCTCGTAAAACATGAATATGCAAAAATCAAATATTCCTCGTGAAATTTGGAGTATTGAGATTATAAATTTTTCAATTCAAGTAACAATATTAATCCACAAGTGAGATTGATATATATTCAAACCATGAAAGATTTCTATTTTTTATTCATTTTTTCGTTTAACCTTTATGCCAAAGCTATAAAGCTAAATTCACTACTGATCGATTTTTTAATTCTCTACGCCAGTGATTCTCAACCTGTGGGGCGCGCCCCCCTAGGAGGGCACCACCACACTAATGGGGGGGCGCGAGCATATCCAAGAGAAAATGTTATTTTAAAAAATTGATTAAGTGACTGAAAGGAAAGAACACACACACACATACAAAACAAAATACATTTCGACATATTTAATAATTAACTTATTAAATTAAAACAACTTACTAAATTAAAAACAAATTTAATAATTATTAATGACCTTGGGCCTGTCTTTCAGAGCAAAGTTTTTCGAAGAAGGGTTTAATATTAGAAATAGACATACTCAGTTCTTTTTCTATATTTAGCTGAGATCTATATTTTGTCTTCAAAGAAGCCACCGCAGAAAATCCAGTTTCACAAAGGTAAGATGTTGAAAATGGTGGTAGAATGCGAAATGCCCTTGTTTTTAGTGCAGAAAACTTATCATCAACTCCTGCTTAAAATTAAAAGAGTGATTTATTACTAAATTGTCTTTTGGTTTCGCCGCTTGCCGTGAAGTCTATGAAGGTTTCTTCCTCTTCGATTGAGAGTCCTTCGGGAGTATTTTGAAATGGATCCCTCACCCACTTGTAACTTGATATCAGTTTGTCGTCAGCAAGAAATTACTTTTTAAAATTCTTTGCTAGCATTGCTAAATGATTTTCAATGGTTACAAAAACAACTTTTACATGCTGTTCTTCAGCCTTGTAAGTTTTAATACAATCATTCAAATTTGCAAACATTGTTAAGTTTTCTTGCTTTAAATTTCTGCTCCACAATTCCAATTTCCTACAAAAAGCATTAACTTTATTACTCGTATCTAATATATGTGTATTTGCTCCTTGCAGTTGAAGATTCAAGTTATTTATTTTCTCGAATCTGTCGATCATGTAGCTCAATTTCAACACAAATAAACTATCGCGAAAATTCTCAGCTACCGGTCTGTTTTCCTCTTGTAGGAAAACGGCGATTTCTTCTCTTAATTCATAAACACGTTGCAAAAATTTCCCTCGTGATAACCATATTGCCCCGCAATAAAATAGTAACGCTGAATGTACTGCACCCATGTCTTTACAAAGTGCGGAAAAGATTCTTAATTTCAGGGGTCTCATTTTTATATAATTTACTACGGTTACAACCGTAGTTAACACAATATTCAAATTAGGACTCATTTCTTTGGAAGCCAAAGCTTCTCTGTGGATCATGCAATGTGTCCAGATGAACTGTGGCGATTTTTGTTTCACAAGTGCTGGAATACTTTGGAATCTTCCTGACATAGAATGAGCACCATCCGTGCATATTCCGACGTAATATTTCTATTCTATGTTTGCCTCGTTCATAAAATCATTTAAGATAGCAAATAAAGCGAGTGCTGTTGCTTTGAGTTCTATTGGTTTGCAGAAAAGTAATTCTTCTACTACTGACAAATCATCACAAAATCTAACATAGGCGATGAAATGAGCATCTTTATTACTATCTGTTGCCTCTCGAGTTGTATTGAAAACAATTTGTAACTCAACTTCGACCAAAGCTGACACTCTACATCTTCAGCTATATCAGCAATTTGACGGGCAACAGTATCATTTGAAAGAGGTATAGACTGCATTTGTTTTGCAAAATTATCTCCAAACATAATTTCTACAATATTGATCGTGGCTGGCAAAATAAGCTCTTCACCAATGGTGTGAGGCTTTTTACATCTGGCTATTTTATATGAAACTATGTAAGAGGCAATTAAAGCTTTTCATTCACAGACAAAGTTTTTTAAACAATGATTTTTGCTTTTCATATGATTTTAAGTTTAATTCGAAGAATTCTCTGGGTTTGTTTACGTACTCACTATGAAGCGTTTCTAAATGTCGTTTAAGTTTATTAGGTTTCATGCTGTCTGCAGCCAACATTTTTGAGCAAATGATACACAGGGGCCTTTCTTCTTCATTTACTTCAGTACTAGTGAACCCAAAATTTAAGTATTCTTGAGAATATTTTCTTGATTTTATTTTCGGAACCACGCTCATCTGTGTACTTGTTGATGCTTGTCTATCGTCTAATGCTCGCTTACGTCCGCTTAAAAATTTATCCATGATTCTGCATAAATCTGCTGCCGTCAATATTTAATACGGTGAATTGCAATTACACGAAAATATTTATCATATACACATTCAGAATAGATTCAATAGCGATAGAAGGATCGACTAGAATGAGATTGTCTGGAATTGAAATTGGCGTCATAGAACTTTCTCCTTCCATCTATGAGAAAACATTTGTTCACATCTGCGCACGCTCCTAGCTTAATTTTTTGCTGACCAGACAAATCGAAACTTCTTGCGAAATCGTGAGAATGCCCGACATGGCGGGACGCAAGAGCAATAAAAAAGCATAGGATTCTTGTTTTTTCAATGCTGAGGATCGGTGGTGCAAAATGTCAATAAATTTCGGTATTCTTGGTAATTTGTAAAGTTTAAAAGTAAGGTTGTAGTGTAGGTGTAGCACCAAAATACTCAAAATACATTATTATTGTATATATTTTATTGTATGCGGTGGGGAGGGGGGGCGCGATGAAAATTATGATTGAAAATTGGGCCGTGAATACTAAAAGGTTGAGAAACACTGCTCTACGCAAACAAAATGCAAACCATAAATTTTCTCGAACCCGAAATGAAACTAAAATGCTATTTAACTGATATATATTTATTCCATACTTTTTATTACTCGTGGATATGGTTACAATTTATCTCTCTTCCCATCTTTATCCTTCACATAAATTTATTTTATTTTATCGATAAACAAAGCCAAGCTATGAAATATGGTGGTGTTTCCACCCTTAGACGCAGGAGCTCTTACCCAACGATTATGAATGGATTTAAAAGGGGACTTCTAAATGTTAGAACCTTGATCGGCTTAGCTGAGATAAGTGGAAGAAGATGTTTTAGAGTTTAATGGTTTGTAAAGAAATTCAATTACTTTATAACTGAAAAAGTCATTTTTTCGAGAAAAATTATCTTTTGTTATTTTCCATTTCTACGAATTATTATAAATTGTTATAGATGAAAAAAAAGTTATAAGATTTTTTAACTAGGATCATAAATTTCTCAAAATGTATGCAATGTATTTTGGAAGGAATTCATTATTTTTAATTTTTAAAAGTCATATGAATATACATTAGTAAGTGTGTGATATTTAATTTTACCCGCAAAACAAGTTTACATTGAAGTAACTTAGAAATGAGGATTAATATAGGAATAGAAAAATAATATACTGCTTGAGGTTATTCGATATGTTTCCATCTGCATGTTTTTGCCTCCCGAAAACATTAAATATTATGAATCCTCTTGAATTTTGAGCTACGACCAAGTGAACTAACTGACCTAAGCGAGCATCCTGTACTCTATCCAGTGCCAATAAAAGAGCATAAGGAAGATTTTAGTTGTTTAGGACCTATCAGTATGATGGTCTCTAGAACGATTTCATATTGAACTCGTTATTTTCATCATGGAGGTGTCTTCTAACTTACACAGCTAGAAACAGTAAGTTTATTGGCATAAATGTAAAAGTCCAAATAACATTCCACAAAAAGTAAAATTATCCATTCTTATATATATATATATATATATATATATGTGTGTGTGTGTGTGTGTGTATATATGTGTGTATGTATGTGTCATTACCAATATATATAACCAGAGATATCACAGCAAAATTAGTTTAAATTACAGCCCGTTATTAAATATGGATGATGATAATATCAATAGCTAGTAGTAATTGTGTGGTAGCAATCATTGTTTTCAATGTGTGATACCACACGGCTTGACACAGAATCAAAGATATCTAGGATATACCCTTAGGCTATAGGAGTCCATGCAGTATCCACAAATTGCCATAGATTCAGGTATAGCAGGAAAGATGTTGTGCATGCATGAATGAAAACTGTTGGCGGCTAACGATCTACATCGTTAGAAGTAGCAGGCCAAGGAATCTATTCCATTTGATCGGGGAAGAGGAAAAGTTGAACATTACATGCTACGTGTGGTTAAGCATTATCTTTTTGGCATATGACTGATTTCAAACTCTAAATGAATGGGAAAGCCATGAGCTCCAACACCTCATAAGTGTAGCACTAACTGTGGACTACCAATGAAGACTAGATGCATGAGGGAGTTAAATCCTATAACATCCCAACGATTTTGGGTGCAAGACCAGTGTGGATATGTATAATGCAACAATTGAGCAATTTCTCACTATGGTATCTTCACATACCAATTAGATGGTTGTGGCATTGCATCCGACCAACCTTCTTTTTAAACAGAAGCGAGATTCGTCATTAAATACTTTGTTCAATGACATTCCATTCCGTTTTCTAAGTCCATCGTTCATCGCGCCATTAGCTGCTCAGATACCAATGATTTTGAGATGAATCTAAACCACAATAGATACGCTTTGCCTATATTGCAAATTGGTAAGAGTGAACACCAAATGATGCTTAAATGTGTGAATCTTATGCGTTTCGGTTCGTGGTGTAGTTGAGTGATCAATAGCTGCTAGGCACACTACATTCCTGTCATCGCGTGAAGTGGTGGAATGAGGTGGATACGATTAGTCTCACAGGTCTGCCGTTTCCTTGAATTACAAATCCCAGGAATTATTAATCCACATCACAGTTCCTTAGTTAGTCCAACACGACCACCGTTTTTCATAATGAATTAACCACAATCCTTATAGGTTACTATTCTTCCTAATTGGACTCAGAAACTTGCGCGAAAGATTCTTTACACAATCCACGAAACATAACTAAACAGCTTACGTAAAAACGTGTACGAAAGATCAATGAGTGTACTTCAAATCGTCAACCTCTTCTTTAACACATAGTGTGTAAGTGGTGTTACAGTCACACGAGATGCACGTATGCACTTAGTGGTAATGATTTGTATGTCTTATCACTGCAAATGTATGATGTAACATTCAGATGATTTGGATGCGTCCTTCAGAGAGTTCATTTTGAATAGCCAGTTCTGTATAATTATTGAAACTTTTATAGCAACTTTCATCTGTTAGTGGATGAGGTTCACATTATTTGCAATTTGCTTGTTAATATACTAATTTTTTTTCCAAATAGATGGAAAAATTACTGAAAAAATTATTTATTGGAACTAAATAAAAAAAACATTCCTAATTATGTATCGTTTGAATGCCTGTGAATGATTTATAAATTGACATATAACTATAACATCAATGGTACAAATCAAAAGTTTGATAGTTATTTAATGAATTTAACTCGATTCAATTAGTGATCAATGAATCAAAGTGATTAAATATTTTAATTTAAATATCTGTCAATGAGTTAGAATCTTATTTGCTATTTAATACTTATAACAAATAAAAATAACTTAATATTATTCTATATATATATATATATATATATATATATATCCGTATTATATTGACCGTGTTTGAGCTGAGAACGGGCACACAAAATAGAGTGAAACTTGTAACAGTCTCTGCTTAACTTACGACAAAGATTATTTTTTCATTTCAAAATTTTAATTAGAATATTTGTAACTAATTTAAAGAACAATTAACTCTGGCATGAACTCATTGTCATGTTGCATA
>JAPDSC010098189.1:107671-132463 GCA_026290005.1 Latrodectus geometricus | reverse complement strand
CTTTTTATAACGATCTAGAGTAGATAAGGTGAAAGTAAGTTTAAATTGATAAGGTTTAAGACTTACAATAGACTTTTTATAACGATCTAGAATAGATAAGGTGAAAGTAAGTTTAAATTGATATTTCTCACTTTTTGCAAGACGTTTAACGCTCTATAACAGACTTACTCTCTATCGGTATTACTTTGAATCTCTATCTTCCTAGGGTGGTTTTCATTTGTTATATTTATTAGAGTTGTTATAATAAATATTTTGACCTCGCATAATGGAGATGATATAAAAATGCCGCTAATTTATATATGTACTAAATACAGAAAATTCCAAGTAGTTTTCACAAATTTCAAATCAGTAATAATATATGGGTAAGGAAAGTGATAACTATTGTACTTCTTGTTGATATTAGCATAGAATACAGAATCAACTTTTATATGTACTAAATGTTGAAAAGTTGGGACTTCAATCTGATAAAAATGAATATCAAAAATATTAATCAGTTTCCAGCTTTTTTATCTTATATTTCTAATCCAGATTCAATATTGGCTCAAAACCTAAAACAGCTGCATTACATATGCAACGTTTTAAGGGATTTAAAAATGAAAAGTATCGGGGTAAAAAGTATATATTCTGTATTCCAAAATTTATAGGTGCGTCAGTGAGTATGTGTGCGAGTAAGTGAGTGAGTGTATGTATGAGTGAGCGTGTGTCGGAGTGAGCATCTGTGTGAGTGAGTGTGTGTGTAAGTGAATGAGTTGGAGAAAGAGTATTGTGTGCATTATTATAAAAATTGTTATATCAAAAAATAGCATGATTCGAACTTCAAAAAAGCAACGTCATTTTATTTAATAAAGATTGGCTGCTGAAATTTTATTCATAACTTTATTTATGCGTGGTTTTTGGCTACTTTAAAATTCTAACAACAAATTTAGTATAATAAATGTATAAATAATATTTTATACATTTATTATGCTATATTTTAATAGAACCTGTTAAAAAATTAGGATTTCAATTTGATAAATCATTAACATGTTAATCAACTTTGAACTTTTTAATTCTTTTTTTAATCCAGATCCTAAATTGACTTAAAGTACTATAGCTACTGCATTACATATGCTACAATTTTAAGGGGATTAAAAATAAAAAGTATAGTGTACATAAAGTATTTATGCTACATTCCAAAATCTATAAGTGTATGATTGAATGAGAGAGATAGAAAGAAAGTACTGCAATATTATAATAATTATATCAAAGAACGGCACATAATTCAAACTTAAAAAACCACATTATTTTATTTAATAAAGTTTGGCTACTGAATATTTTATTTATCCATGGTTCTTACCTTATATCTTTGAAAACTATTTTAAAATTCTAATATTAATTCACATGTAAATAATACATTTTTTATACTAAAATATTTTGATAGCATCTCTTAAAAACAGTTTTTCTTTCCAGCTATCAAATAAACGCGGCTAACGATGTCTTAGACGCGTTAATACGCGTACCTCAACAAGACTCTGCTAGCGAAATGGAAACGAAGGAGGACGTCGTTAGAAAGATGGCGGCTGAAATGCTTGAGAAATCACCGAAAGAATACGTCATGCATGAAGTGAGTGTTAATTTGCATTTGATTTTTAAAGAATTTATAATTAAATTAATATGTTAATTTACATTTCTAATCTGGGCCTTACTTTTATCAGCCGAAGTGGTACGCCAATGAATAAACATTTTAGATTTTTATATTTCATAAATTCGGTAAAATTAAATGCTAACAATACATAATATATCATAAGTATACATAATTTTTTATTAATAATGGCGATTATACAGAATTTGCGTAGTTTTAGATGAATTGTAAAAGTTGCAACACCACAAGTTAAATAAAATTTAATACACGCAAATGACTTATATTCATACGAAACATATTTTAAGTTTTCAAAACAAAAAACGATATTAAATATCCGAAATCAGCATTTGGTATAGTTACCAGGCACTAGAGTAAATGCTACCATACAACATGACATGGAGTCGAATAGATTTCGGGAAAATAAATCCGTATAGTTTATACATACCTAAAAGTCCTTCTGTGGAAAAGGGTCGGACGAGGATCTCGAGCAAGTTCATATTCTGTTCCCAGTGTTCATTCACTGAGACGTTCATTAATGCAATTCAGACATTTACATTTACTGGTATAGCACTCAAAACAAATGAAACCAACGTGAACTCCTCTGACTAAAGCGACATTCATCAGAAAAAAAAAATACTTTTTTACTAATATATACGCTATTCTTTATGTTCAGTACTGTAAAGCCAGTGTTTATGATTTTGGACCAGAGAAACCTATATAAAGGAAATTCTTTCGTGTTGTTCTCATGTGTTCACGATAAAGGCAATGATACACATATAGCAGTGAACAAACATACTGTGAATGATATGAGACTGTGCAGCCCGTGTTTATTATCCTGAATTATTATCACTTTTCTGCGTATACTACTGGACTTCCGAAATGAACTACTGTTTCTATGTTCGTATCACTGAATTGCGATTACTATATACACTAGATACTATTCCACGAAAGAGAAATCATCTTTCAGGAAGATTAACGACTGCTCTCAGTTCAAAATACACAAGTGATTGAAATATTGCCTTGTCTCGCTACAAAAGCATAATTGTCACAAGCTCAGCGTTAATCATAGACTTTTAAGATTTCATACATTATTTTCAAAGTCCCGTTACAACCCTATGTGATTTCTGCAGTAGCTCAGCTGGAATATCTTATTAGTCCACAATTTTAATCATGTACATAACCGACTATCTTATTCGTATAATATATTATTAATGAGGGATTAGAAATGCTTAAGCTAATCACTTATAATTGGGACATCTGGATCTTGACAGATAGTAGAAGCTCAATCCGATATTTGACTAATTGGCATAGATGAGGGATAGTGTGAGAGTTAATATATTCAAAAACTTAAAATACCTTTCCCTGTCCCATCCATCTTCAGTGGATTTCCTCTCATGTTGACATCGAGGATAATGAAATTGCTGACACCTTGGACAAGGTTTGTTCTGGTGCTACCATTGAGCGCCTACTGCACCTCTTGTTTACTCGTAAATTTCTTCGAAAGCTACGAACCGGTTTAAAACTATATGGCTCCACTTTTCATTTCATCACTGGTATAGGAGCAGTCGTCCAGGGGTTCTCTAGCTCTTGTATGCAGTAGACGGGAGCAAACTGCACGTACTCGCTTTCTCAGTGGACACCTTAAAACTCTCTGGAGGATCTAAGCAATTTGAAGACTGCACTAAATTTTTTATGGAGGATGCTTCTCTTGAACACATTCTTGATTGTCTGGGCCTATCCAGGCAGGACCTTACTGATAATCCACTTTTAGTTTTGGACTTCTTTAGAATACACAGTTTCATGGACTTGATTTAGCTCTGCAAATCTCGGGGATGTGCAACAACAACAACCAACTCTCTTGTGTTTGCTGAAACTTTCAGCTCACTTATACATTATATATATATATATATATATATATATATATATTACTCGTAAAATATATAATGTATCATAAAATTTTAAAACGTAATGCAAATATTAGAATATTTAATTGAAATTCAGTATAAAAGTTTAATTGCTTGCAAGGATTCACGTAAGACATAAAATTTACAAGCACAGTTAAACACATAAAACAAAATTTACAAGCATAGTTGAGAATGTCTATTTTAGTCATCACAAATAAGCTATAAAATTATTGATTAAATTTCCATATTTAATGCCATAGTTTGCTTGAGTTATTTTACTCAAGAATCAAAGCTTTTCATTCTTTTAAACTCTTAAAGCTCGATGTAAATTTATAACTCGTATATTACTTAAGCATATTATTAGCATATAAACAATGTTAATTCTCTCTCTCTCTGTATATATATTTCTTCCATTTCAAACCTTTTTGGTGTAATAGCAAAATTTTTAGTTTAATCTAATCAAATGTTTTAAAAAAAAAACCGAATGACAAACAAATTAAGACATATACCACAGAAGAGGAAACAAAGATGTCTTTCAACTCCTACTAAGACAGATATTCATGCTAAAAATTCATCCCATTCAAATTGTTCAATAGTGGGTAAAATCGACTCTATGATTTTTCACTGCGTAAAAGATTTTCCTATTAAAATTCATGAAAAAAATTAAATTTCTAAAACTTTTTTTATTTGACATGAGTTTAAAATTTTATAAATAGATAAAATTATCTATTAATAAATAAAAAAAATTTAATTCTTTCGCTGTTCTTAATGAAATTTGGTTTTTAGAAAATAACTGTAAAATCGTATTGTGCGTTCGTAATTCGTATTGGATATCATTCAATTCGTACGTGTAATTGATTTCATCAAACCGATCTATTAAACTCAAAATGCAATGTAAAATACCAAGTAAAAGTAAAGAGCAGTAAAATACAATTCATAAAATATTTGGCACCCCCAATTTTTCATAAAAAATGACTAAAATCAATTCCATGCTTCGCTTTTCGTGTATTTTCTATATTAATGTCCATTTTTATTAAAATCGACCTTTTAAATGCTTATAATAATCCATTAACAAGTGCTTAATGAAATAATATAATACATTTCCTGCTAATGCATGCCATCGACTGGTATCTCAAGTCGCGAGAACGCAGCAGTCTCTTCCTCACACTGACTAACGAAATTTGATTTTCAATATTAACATTTTCTACCAGCTCTTCCTAGCGTTCCATCCTCCCCCTCCTACCGCACGCAGACGACATTTCATGGACATTAACGACCAATTCGAACCCTGGGAAGATGCATGGTAATGACCATGGAACCCCCCATTTTAATGCCTTACCCCATTACATCTCATTAGACGCGTTATTCACTTGCAAATGATGTCTGAAAGTAAAGGGCCATTCATTTGAAAAGATGGTGGGGGTGGGTTCCAGTGCGGGGGGAAGGGGGAGCTGTTTGTAGAACACAAAACAAAGTCGGAAATGGAAAAGGGGGTTGGAAGGGGTTGAGAAGGATGGCTACTAAATATGCACATTCAGAATTATGAGTTAACATTATTTTAGGGATGGATCGGGAAGATAGAGAGGGGGTGGCCATTTAATGAAAGTTTGTTGCTCCCATTTTGACAATTTGGAAAAGACGAAGACACAATCTGAGATTGGGTGATATTTTGTTTCTTTTAACCGAAGAACCAGGCTTGGCGGGAAATATATGAAGACGTTGAAAGTAGATCTATTTTCTTATCGAAAGAACGATCGATGGCCATAAATTCATGCTCACGACCTGAAAGTGGCTCTTCGGAAGGGATGACTTCCTAATTAGATGTCCTGATGATGGTATAAAATATTTGAGAATGTAAAACATATTAGAGTTACACGGTTGATGTGATAATGTGATACTGACACAAGATAAAAGAAATGTTCAAGAATGGGATCATTTGACAATGCCATATTACTAATATCATTTTGTTTTCGGAGAGCACTAGCGATTGGGGTACTCTGGCTAACTGATAGGAAACCCTGTTACGAATGAAAGATGCCAAGTTCAATCCCAGTCTCTGTTGAATTATCAAAACAGGGATAACAAGCTACATCCTTCTGCTTGTACATCTGCTGTGGTGGGCGCTTGAAAATTTTCTTTAGTTTTTCCTTTTTAAATACGGCCACTGTCTATGAAAAGTCCTCCTGGAAGGTAATTTACGCTGTGGTTTTAGAATGCCTTGCACAAAGTTATATCGCTGATTTAGGCTAAGTTGTTCCATCACTCATATAAGTGAGCTTCCGGTGATTTATGGTAAATTTTGCGCCCTTTGGCGCGGATTCAACTGTTAAACGTAAGAGGTAGATGTTTTTCTGCTGCATAAATATCTATCGGATGGATGTTTAGTAGTTTTCTAGGATTCTTCTCTTACTACACGCAAATAGCGTTTACCATTTACTAATCTATTAAAATGATGTCAAAACATATGTTGTCCTACAGTTAAACACATAAAGGTAAACATATTACAAAATAATTTCATTAATAGCGTTTCAAAATATTTTCCATTTCTGTATGAAATCTTGTGTATGGATTAGATAAAAACAAATTGACATCATATATGGTGCAGAATGGTTGATACTCTTTTTAGTTATAAAGCTATGATGTATTTAATTCGGAACTCTTTCCATACATTTCTGACTGCAGACTATTGGAAAAGTTTAAATCATACATTTTCTGCAGCAGGCAAGACAATACATTTCCAAAAATTTAAAAAAAAAATCGTAAATTTCGTTACTTTTTTTTAAGAAAAATTAAAGTTACTCTTTGGGAATTAAGAAAGAAATGGGAATCGAATGCGGTAAATATTTTTCCTCTACCCTCAGAGTATTTATGAATAACATTTACAAATAGATAACAAAAAGAAGGAAGAAAAAGGACCACAGGCTATTTCTTGAAGCGTGAAAAGTTCCGTACTAGAGAGTACACTATTTATTATATTCATTACATCTCATCATAAGCAACTTTATAGGGAATTCATATCAGCTTTAATTATGTTTTAAATCAGTAAAATATATAATCAAAATTTTGAAATGAAACAATTATTTTTAGACCGACAAATATTATTGCATTCCGGGCAGTCAATCCCGATTCAAACCCATACAAAACCTCAGCCAAGAATTTATTTATATATAATTAAATTTTATGATTGCCAAGAATAAATAGAATAGTCACTTTTTTATAGTTTAATTTTTGCATAAATCAAACGATTCATTATTAGATAGTTTCGATTTATTTAAGCGGTCGATATTATTGGTAAAATCGTCATCTTTTAATTGTTTCCTGAAATGTATCGAGTAAAATAACTGAAAGTTAACAAAACGATTTTAAATTCTTCAAACGGAGTTTTAGTCGAAAAGAGGAGGGGGGTATTGAGGAGAATAATCTAAATATTTATTTGTCTATTAGTTTTATTTGTTCAATTTCTAAGTTAATATAAAACACTGCTTATGAATCACAAAACTCAATGAGTTACATGCATTTAGATAGTTTAACGATAAATACTGTATATAAGTTGTCAAATGGCAGAGAAAAGTATAATACTTGGATAATAAAGCAAAATAGTACCAGAAAAATATAACACCTGTATAACAAAATACTACCAGATAAGTATAACCCTGGTAATAATACCAGAAAAGTATAACATCTGGATAATAAAGCAAAATAATAACAGAAACGTATAATACCTGGGTAATAAAGCTTTATAATGCCAGAAAACTATAACACCTGGATAATAAAGCATAATTATATCAGAAAAGTATAATACCTAGATTATAAAGCAAAATAATACCCGAAAGTATAAAACCTGGGTAGTAAAACAAAATAATACCAGAAAAAAATAATACCTGGACGTAATTAGAGGATCTGGATAAGCCTTCGACCATTTAGTTTGTCTCGGCCCATCTTGTAAACCCAGAAAGAGTGTCCTGAAAAATTACAAAGCAGTGGTGCGCACAAAATAATTGCTAGACACAGCGTTGACAAGTAAAGAAAATAAATATATATTTATTTTACATGGATCTTAAATATTGAAACAAATTTCCCTTGTTTGTTTTTACTATTGTTGTAAATATACTTATGTTGTATCAGTAATTTCTTGCTCTTTAATAAACTAGAAAAATTGTACAAATGTTAGTTTGTTTTGATATTAGCTTGCAATTACTGTTAAAAATGCTGATGAATGTTGTTTGGTAGAATAAAAATGTTGTGAAATTATATATATCTTTACAAATGGATATAAAAAAAATTAAAAGTGATAACTTGATATAAAGAAATCATTTAGTACATTTTTAGTAGTTTCTTATAATGATTTTTTTCAGCTGTGTGTTTGTTCTGTTTTAAAAATATTTGGATTGTTTTTCATAAATCTTTATTTTATGTCCACAATATATTGCAAATACTGATACGTAGCAACTAAAGGAAAGATTTAGAAATTTTATGATTGTATACTCTTGATATATCAGTATACAATCATAAAATTAGATTGTATTGATATATCAGTATACAATCATAAAATTAGATTGTATACTGATATATCAAGTATACAATCATAATATTTCGTTATTTGTGAGTATATAGAAAAACTCTCAAATAATGAATAAACTAAAATCAAAAATATTAAAATTTCTGATTAACTATTAATATTGAATTTAAAATAAACTCATTATATAGTAAAGCCAAATAAACCTTTTGATTATGGCATGAGTTTTCAGAGCGTTATAGAAAACCAGTTCCAACAAAGGCAATTTAGAAGGCACATTAATTTGTTTTGGGAATTATGATAAATCATGTTCATCAACAAATCAGTCATTAAGCCACGTTAACATTAAGTAGGATATATGATCTTCAATTATGCTCCTTGCTTATAGTATAATTATAAATTGAATGAATATATACTAGTAAGGGGAATCTTTTTGATTAATGATAATAATTAATGAAAGTGTGAAAATTAAGTGTGTACTTAAATGTTAAAAATTGTTAAAAGTCGAATAGGAATATAACTCTAAATAATAATTTTTTTGTTTTGAATATTCTAAAAATTTTGTGTAATGATATAATTTTAAAAAAAAATTAACTTTTTAACAAACTTAATAATGTAGACTAACTTGAAAACTTAAAAAACCATTATCTAAAAAAATTAACATTTCTTTAGTTCGTCGTTTGACACTGAACGTTATTTTAAGTTAGTTAAGTATTCACTCTCTCTCTCTCTCTCTCTCTCTCTCTGTATTATCTTTCAAGAGAATTTTTCATAGATAATAGACTCGTCTCGTAAAGGAGAAAAACTTACCACCAATTTGTCGACAGATGTGCGTCTGATACTTTTATTCTTCAGTAGGGGCTCAGTTGTATTTGTTAGCTTTTTTTTTTTATTTCTAATCGTGAGGGAAATTCAAACATACGAAAAATAACAAACTGTTATCAAAACTCATAAAAGGTGACTGAAAAGTTCTTTATCATGCTATTTTATTATGCTATTTATATTATTATAAATCCACTTCAGAGTCGCAATAAAATAATTTTCCCAAATGGAGGTGCTTTCTATTCATTAAATCTGCTCATCTCGTTTAAAGTAATCTCGAGAACTTTTTCACATGAACTTTGAATTACAAAGGATGTAGCCAGCTGGGCTTGAATTGCAACGCGAAGAAGATTCTTTATTAACTAATCATGACCTATGCAAAGACGAACCTGAGTGTTAGCATGGCTTCATGGCTTGCAATACATTATTAAGAGATCTCAAACCAATGATTTAGAACCAAAAATCTCTTTTAAAGCAATCTCGAGAACATTTTCGCATGAACTTTGAATTGCAAAGAATGTAATCAGGTGGGCTCGGATTGCAATGCGATGGAGATACTTTATTAACCAATCATGACCTATGCAAAGACGAATCTGAGTGTTATCACGGCTTCATGGCTTGCTATACATTATTAGCAGACCTCAAACCAATGATTTAGAACCGAAGATCTCGTTTAAAATAATCTTGAGAACTTTTTCGCTTGAACTCTGAAATTGTACTCTTTCTATAAAATGACAGGTTTCAGTGACTAAAGTATTACACACACATTTCATTTTTAATATTAATTCTTGTAAATACTATGTCATTTGTCAAATGAACTAATCCTTCGTATTAATAAAATATTTGATGATTGTCATAAAAATATTTAATACATTCAAATGTTAGCAAAGCTGTTAATATGAAAATTTTGATTTGATACATTTAATATTTTTTAATATTTACTTACAGGATTGGGACTCAGTCAAACGGAACAAATATTAATATTTACGACCATTAAAATTATTCAAACACATAAATTTTGAATCCACTTATATGTTAAAAAAGATTATATCTCATGAAATCAAAATTTAATCCTCAAATTTTTTCCAGGATTCATATTATTAGAATATTAGTAAAATTATGTACATTAAAATTTTGAAAAAAAAAATTTAAATTGTGTTTGTTTAACTGTTCCGAATTTAAGAAAAAAAGAACTTCATTGAAAACTTGCATCATTCTACTACCAATACAAAGCAAAATTTAAATTAATATACATGATTTTTTTTAAAATTTCCCTTCAAAAGATTCGAATCCAAGAAAATGGCACAAGCATCTCATTTTTATGAAATCCTTTTCAAAATTCTTTGTGTGGAGTTTCTATTCACCATAAAAGACAACATATGAAAGAAAAATGTTGCGATTGTTTCCATTTTGTCTGCGCAAAAGTTCATAGAGGGGTGCTCGATTTCCATTTATGTCCAATAACTGCCAGGCACAAAGGAAGCGATGACTCGCTTAAATAATTCGATTGTCATGTGTTGCAGTGAAGCATCTCTTATTGGCATCTGTATTTCCTCATTTTGTTGTCATCCCCGCGCAAGGCAAAGACACTAAAACAGAAGACTCATCGTTTTCAAAGGCCCGTCGCCATGGTAACCATGCCAGGCTCACTATAAGTCACCCTGACTCTTCCTCCTTATTAATATGGAATGTGAAGTGAAACTGATAATATTTTGTTACCTAATAGCAGTTTCTCCCTTTGTAATAATTACTCCCATTTGTGGCTTATTCTGTTGTCGGGGCGCATAATTGAGGTTCATTCTCCCCCAGTCATTGAAGGCAATTTAATTAGTTCGATTCTGGAATCGAATAAAGGGCCGTTTTGTGGGTAACTAGGGGCAGATCTGGTAACAAAAGCCTCATTCGAATCTGTAAGTTATATGCAATAATTCATCTGTGGTTTTGATCGTGTGGAGAGTTGGCAATCACTTGACAAAGTGGTAGAAAGTGTCATACACAACTCTAAGGTCACTGATACCGGCGTATTGATCAGTTTTACAGTACAGATTCTGTTCCCAGAGAAACATTTTCGTTTTCATTATATCTTTTGCTGTGAATTTATGTAATTAAAATATACCCTATATTTAGAAAGATATGCGATAATTTCTCTTGCTTTTGATCAAAATGTATCAATGAATCAAACTATAAGAAATTTAAGAAATTACAGTGAATTAAAAAAATTTGGGAACTGTTTGTACACTGATTAATAAGAGATTGATAAAGAACTCTGAGCTTATTTAATATCAATTTAGATTAAGAAATTGTCAAGGTATAATAATCCTCACAATATCTTTCGGTCACTTACTCTTTACAAGATCTACACTGATTTGCACGTATAGTTTTAAGAATATTCCAAACCAGTACAAACATACATCATAACTGTCAAATTAAAGGATAAAGCTATAACCATTTACCTGCCAATTCTGCTTGTATTAAGCTGTAAAACTAATAAAAGTGACAAATAATTTTTAAATGAAAACTTTAAAGTTTATTTTTAAATTAGTTAAGTTTGTAAAGTATTTCAAATTTAAGTTTGTAGTACTTTAGTTTGTAAATTCAGAACTTTAAAAAAATAATATAATAGGCTATTTTTAAGTTATACATACATTCAGGAACATTGAAAATAATCCACCAAGAAGGAAGAAAGATAAAAGCGTGAAACTTTGCAATTAATTAGAATGAGATTCGATATGCAAATGATCCAAGTATGGTGCTAGAAGGACTGAGACGCGTGAGAAGACATTTCGTACAGTTAAAGCAGTTTGAGAATTTTTCATTATAGTCTTGAAAACCGTAGAATGGTCGACTCGCCGTTTGCTCACCAGGTCTGTAGTTGGAAGTATGCCGTCAAAACATTTTGGGAGCAGTGGGCACGAGGTGGTATCCACGTGTGGCAGGATCTAGGTCAGCCAGGAAAAAAAATGAGGCGAGAAGATCGAAGTCTCGTGCGGCAAGTGCTTGTGGATTCCGTAGTGACTTGTTCCATGATACTCTCAGTTGTAATGGTGCCAGTTGCTCCATAAACCATTTCCAGGCGCCTTGCGAATCTGAAGCGAATCTGAAATCTAAGTGCCCATTTCGTGTATTGCCTTTAACACAGCAACATCGGTGACTCCATTTACAATGGTGCCAAGCCCGAGCGACGTGGAAGGCTACAGATTGGCAAAGTGTGGTGTTTAGTTATACATGTAAACATTTGTAATAAACAACCCACTTAGAAAGCAATACATTGGGATATACAAGTATCTTATGACAGACTGCAGTATTACATAGATATTGGCAACTCATAAAATATTTCTTAAACTAAGTACCATGGGAGAACAATTTTAGTTAGATTTTAAGATTCATCAAAGCATCGTCAAGTATTTGTATCTCAATGCTGCATAAACTTTTAAATAAATAACATTGTAGTTCTAAGTATGCTAAAATAGCGCAGCATAGATTTTTAAGTTTACTACATGGTTCTTAAAAACGACATGGTGATGTACATGGTGATGAGGTACGTAGTAATTTTCAAGTATTCTTTTAAAGGCTCTCACTAAGATGTTTGAGAATGAACTGGCTGATGAAATAATTGGTAAAAATACATATGTATGTGTTTTATTACAAAGAATGTTAAGTTAGCATTTAATTGGTATCTTTCGTTGCAGGTCCGACGAGCTCTTTTGGAAATGGGGCCCTTGGAGCCCATGAATATCTTTCTGCGATTGGAAATTGACAGAATGAACAAAGTCATCAGCACCATCCAGAGTGACCTTGTTGACCTCCAGTTGGCCATCGATGGCGTCATTATCATGAACGACTCTCTCAGAGACGCCCTTGAAGCCATTTACCAGGCAAGAGTCCCTGAACTTTGGAAGAAGGTGAGGACTTTTTTTACAACTCAAAAAATTTTTGTAAAAGTAAATGATTTCATAAAACACAAGTAAGCGTAAAAACATTTCACCTGCATAATTTGAATCTTAATTATTTATATAAAAATTTTATCATTTTTTAAAAATAACTTTTTAAGT
This sequence comes from Latrodectus geometricus, assembly GCA_026290005.1. Lineage (NCBI taxonomy): Eukaryota > Metazoa > Arthropoda > Arachnida > Araneae > Theridiidae > Latrodectus > Latrodectus geometricus. The sequence goes on along the minus strand of JAPDSC010098189.1, from coordinate 119,548 downwards.
CTATAGTTTTGATCTAAAAAAGTATATACTTCATAAAAGTATGTTAAAAAATATTTATAAGTCTCTTGTAGCTCAAATATATTTAATAATAAAAAAATCAGCTGAATCTGTATGGCTGTTAAAAAATAAAAAATAAAAATGCCTGTATATTTTTGTGAATGTGTACAAATGCGTAGATTAATTTAGCCATATTTTATGATGAACTGTTCATAATAAAGAAACACCACTGTCGTATCTGTAAGATCATTTTCACAAAAAAACTAAAATGAACAAATGGAATGATATACATTCGATTATTGAAAAACACTTCTACCCATTAAATATGTTTGCTAAATCAAAAATATTGAGTAAATGAAATGATGTGTAATCAATAATTAAAAAAAAAACATGTGGCATTGATTTGATAAAAACTTCAATAATTTTTTCCGAATCAAAATTCATAGGCAAAGGGCTTATTGTATGTACAGTTATAAATATCCTTAAGCATGAATAACCATTTTAGGATACGCAGAAACCATAATCAATTATTATGATATGCAACTAATAATTAGAAAATTTCTTAACGAGGTATGAAAAAGATTACTGTACCAGTTAGAAGAAAGCAGCCGGGTGAGAGATTTCGGGATTTAGAAGCAGGAAACAAGCAGAAGACACCCAAATACTTGACCTGTCACCCTCAGAGGTGTATTTCACTTGAAAGGCATTGCAACCACGACATATTTAACGTGCCCATTTTCCTTGAGTAAGCAAGACGGATATTCAGTTAAACCGTGATTCGAACTCACTAATTTCCGGCAACGAAGAACGACTTCCTAACCAATCACTTCCTAACTTTTAAATTGATAACTCAAAAGTGCTTAACATTGATCTGATAATAAAATTAAATGCATGAAATATGATGAAAACAGATTCCATTTGTCTTTTTCCCAGTTCAACTGAAGTTATTATTTTGTAAAATTGGCTCCTAAAAAAATCCAAATTCAAAAATTTATTTCAATACAATGATTATATATATTTTGCTCTAAGTTATTTTTCCATAAGTTCTTGTTCTAAGTTATTTATTCTAAGTTACAGATTTTGCATAAAATTAAGTAAAGAAATAACACTCGATATCCGTCACTTTTATCATTTGTAAAAAGCTGAAAAAATGTCTCTGTATAATAAAATATTTGAAACGAAAACACAATTAATAATACTAAATACTCGAATCTTACACTCATTTAAGTATCCTACATAACTTTCAAAATATATTTTAATTAAATTATATTTTAAAATCATATTTACACAAAAGCAACGTAGCTAGAATGTTTGCAATGTATACAATTTCTACAAAAAAAAAAAAAAATCTTTTAAGATTTAAACATATGTTTTGCACTATAAAAAGGCATAATTAAATTAATATTTAGAACATAATTAAAAAATTTTAATAAAATCTCTGCTGAAACAATAGTAAATATTAATACTAACACACAATAAATGAATAATAATAACAAGAACTTTCATACATTAACAAACAATATATAAATTTTATATTAAATATTTATCTTCAGTTAATATTAAAAATAACGCTCCTAAAATCACTTTAAAAATTATCAATATATTTTTCATGCATTAAAAATTCTTTAAGTCTCGAAATTTTGAAATCTAAATAAAATTCACATCACATTAAAATTCTGTGTTTCAATTACTATTAACCAAGAAGTCGTAATTAATTTCTCAAAAAAATGTAGTTGTTATCTTATTATATATTTTAAAATATTTTGTTAACGTAATTAGAAATTATTATTTATAACAATAGCCAATCTCATTATTTACAGATTATTATTAAAAGTAAGATTGGTTGTTAATGGAATTATACTTATGAAATAATAGTTACAGTTATTTAATTATATAATAATTTCAATTCAAATAATGCAAAAATTTTGTAATTTTCATTCGAGATTCAAGGCTGGTTTTGACAGATATATACAGGAATAATGAATTAAATAATAAATGATCTCATTAAAAAATGAAAAGTGCGAATATTTATAATGCAAATAATAAATTCTCTCCCTTTTTAACATTTTTAATAAGTAAAAATATAAAAATTTAAAACTTTAAGCCTAAATAAAAATATTAAAATGTCATTCTAACTGGAATATTGCTTTAAATTAACTATGCATAATGAATGTGACACACAAAATTAATATTAACTGAATCTTAAAATTTAAATTAAAATTTATTAAAGCTTTTTCTTATACTTAAAGATGTGTTTATTAGGATTTTATAAAAATCACATATTTCTGGTCTTTCAATTATTCATTAAAAATTTATTAATATTACAGAAAATTTAATAAGATTAGTACTTTAAATTCTCATGAAAATTTAATTAAATTTAAAATTCAGCATATGCAAAACATTCGACAGAGTATAAACTTCAATATAATTAGTTTCCCTTATGTCTTTTGGTAAAAGAATAATTAGTATTTAAATTATTCTTTCTCTGTTCGATGAATAATAAATAGATTATTTTAATACTCATTGTTACATCATTTTTTCTTAAGAAGTTTATTTCACATATAGCAAAATATATTATTTAAGCATAGATGAAAACATTCACACATTTTAATTAATAATTCTTACTCAAAATAATTACTTTTCAAATAAGTGCAAATAAACTGCAGTTTTTGATGAATAAAAACTCTAATTAAATAACGAAAATATTTCATTTTATTAAAATGTACTAGTAAATTATCACACACAATTTATTTTTATCAATTAAATAGTATTTGGCATGAAATATAATTGTCTGAAATTGAAACTAATGTATGAATGTAGTTGATGCTTATTTATAAAAATAATTTATTAATCTTCGCTAAATTAATGCAAATAAATTATGAATTTTAATGCTAAAACCGAAACTGTTTGGAATGGAAATTGAAATAATAATTTGGAAAAAATGTTATCACTTTTAACTTGTCAATTTGAAATAATATACAAAATAAAATATTTTGTTACATACTAATTTGTCTAATGCTGTTATGAGCATTTCAGTCTTTCTGGATAATTTTTTTTTGTTTCTAATGGCGGGTACACTTGAGTAATTAAATCATTTGCCGCAATAAGGCCGGAAAATGCTACTCATTTTATCGTTACCCGGTGGGCACCTGTGAACCAAGTCCCGGAGATACGAGTAGCATCGCCCACGCCACACCACCACAAACCCGTTTATAGGGCGGGCCACATGCATCCATCATCTGAGGAAAGGACAAGAAACACCGACAGAGAAAGTATATCCATGCCCGAGCCGGGTTTCGAACCCAGGTCTACCCCATCCGTAGTCAGTACTCTAACCACCAGACAGGGTGGGTAGCTCTTTCTGGACAATCAAAATTATAATTTGAGAGAAACTTTTTCTCAAATACTTAAATATAGTTGTTTTTGTTAGTAGTAAAAGTTATTCTTCAAAAGAAAAATAATACCTAAAAATATTTGTAAAAAATGGTATTTCTACAATAGTAAATAGGCAAAAAAAAAAATTATTTCAGAAGGATAAATTTTTTAAGTCAAAAAACAAACAAACCAAGAATCACACATTGTGATGTCTAGAGTTGATTGTTTCTCGCTGTACTATCAAGAAATCTAATCCAACAAGGATTCATTGTTTAAGTTCGATTCCAAACCACACATTACTCTAAAATTCATTAACGAAGTAAAATAGAATTATAAACTGCTGAATCTAAGGCTGCCATTCAATATCCAATTCATTCAATATCCAATCCAATTCAGTTTGCTTTTTGTTTTGTTTTATGAAGGTAAAGCGAAAAGAGTTCTTTGTTATTTTATCACATTGTACCACTTTTGTAATATGTACAGCAAGAAGTTTGCAAAAAGGTTTACATGTTACATTACCATATTATACGACATATATACATATAAGCATATTAATACACCAGGCACTAATTGTTATGCAATGTAATAAATATGTCATTTTTAGTTTATATAATTATATAAGGTACATTATTAAAAAAGAAATGTTAAATTTGGTTAATCACAACTATCACGCATTTTTACAATTTAACAATTGCTGAGCTAGAGTCACTAAGAACTCTCAATTAAACTTCTTAAATTTAAATAATAACTTTTTACACTATTGTTTCTTGTTTCATATAAGGTCACCTAGTTTGTTATGATATTATGTTATATTCTAATTTAAAACATCGTTATATATACCATTTATAACAATAAACAAATTAAAGTTATATTCTTCGTGTGTATGTTGAGATATCTGTATTGCAATTTTTGTTCATTTTACAAAAAAAAAAAAAATTAACTCAAATGTTACTACACAAGTTTATGATAATCTTAATTAAATTTGTTGCCCTACAATGTAGAAATTTCAAAATTCAAAAAGTCGATGAAAAAATACTAATGTTCTTTATAACTATAAAAGAAAAATTAATACTATGGTCTGTGAAAAAGGTTGTAATCTTGAAAGGCTAACGCAATAAATCATCAGGATAATTAAATTTTCGCATTATAGTAATTTTAAATTTTGGCTTCTTTTCCTTTGAACTCTAAACAACTTTACATTCTGTGTATTTAAATATTAGAATGGGAAAATATTAGGTTATTTTTTTGGTAGATGGCTGTTGTGATAAATATCTCGTAAAATATAGATCAAACAATTTCAAATTTATGCTTGTTGAAAAAGCAGCATTTCACACTAAAAACACTCTTTTTATGTTTTTATTTGATGCATTCTTCTGTGAATTACAAGCTGTTAAAAGTGGAACTTAACAAAAATGAAAGTCCGATACATTTCAATGTTTTCTTTGTTAAATGCTAGGCATCTGAAATCGAGGATTGTATTTATGGTCCTGTTACTACTACAGCCAATTGCATGCAGTTTTGATTTCATCTATTCCAATCATGTAGTTTTGATGTTAAAGATACACTTCGATAAAAAATTTCAATGAAACTTCAGAATTCATCAGCTTGTTAGCTGCCATAGCAAGAGCTAAAGACAGCCACAAAACACTTGCAAGTCATTTTTCAAAAAGGTAATTCCAAGCAAGTTAAATAAAGTCTTAAAATCCACGCAAAAATAATTGATTTCTTTTTCCCCAAACTAATATAGTGAGCAACTTCGTTATTTTACTTGAATCAAAAACAATAGAAAATCACTTTGTTGTCAATCTTTCAACATCTCTTGATTTTGGGCATTTTTTACTAACGTTTGCATACTTGACAATGATATTCTATGTGTCCTTTATCCTTAGGTGTCTTGGGACTCGAGTACGTTGGGATTCTGGTTTACAGAACTAATAGAAAGAGACCAACAATTCAGAAGATGGTGTTTTCAAGGACGTCCACCAACATTTTGGATTTCCGGGTTGTTCAATCCAACTGGATTCTTGACAGCAATGAGACAGGTCAGGGTTACTAAGCAACTACGAGTCAAAAAGTTTAATATTTTTTTGAACCGTAAAAGTTTTATCTTATTTTCTATGTTATTTTGCCAAAAAGTGTTGCACTTACGCAATGAGCCTATCGTACCTTAAATATAATGAAATATGTACATGGTTTCAGAAAGCTCATCATATTTCTTACACGATGTGAGTCAATGTTACCATAACTATAGTGAAATGTGTATATAGTTTGTAATATTTTCTTATTTTATTTACATAATTTTGCAAAATTTCTGATATACCTTGATCGATAACGCTGTACAAGTTTTTTTGCATTGTCTTTTAGAAGTTTTGTGAGATGATATACTTAACTTAGACTAAGAAGTGGATTTCCAGAAGATAAAAGTCGACACGTACAATAGAGATAAAGCTAGACTCTCAGATAGACTTTAGACTTTTGATTTTTCTTCATAGACTTTTGATTATTTTCATATCGTAACTTTTTTTTTCAAAAATGCTGTTAATACATTTGTTATAGATGTACCTGCTCTTATTCAGAAAATTCTAATTTCGTTTAATCTGCATTGTAAATACTAAAGCATTTTGTTTATGAAGCAAACTTGATTGATCTCTCTCGTTACATGTATTTCTGTCCTTTCCACCATAATCCTTGTTTCGACCCAAGTTATAGGCTGGTTCATTGCTACTAAATAAATCTACTCTTCTATTGGAAAGCGTACACGTTTGAAATTAGCATATTTTATATTCTCCAGCTCACTATTACTAGACGATTAGTTTAGGACACAACTTCACTCGTGTTGTTGTTGTTACATATGACACTTGGCGAAACCAAGCTCATCCATCAGGGACTGGGCGAATGAAATCTAACAGAGAACCTGTCTACGAGGCTCCGACTTTTGGCTCATAGATAGCAACACCATAAGGATCTGCCAATTTATAGTTAGCAACCAGGAAAGACCCAAAGCCTATCTCCTAACAGACCCCAGAGGTATTAGTTTAGAAGGGGAACATGGAGGATACTGCTGCAACCACGACATATTTTACGTGCCCCAATCGCCATTAGTGAACATGATGGATCTTCGGCTAAGCTGGGATTCGAACTCACTACCTTCTGGTAACGAGGACGACGCCCTAACCGTCCAGGCCATCGCAATCATATTTCTTCCGTAAAAAACACTTATTACAATCTCAAAAACAGTAACGTAAAATGTATAAGTATCACCTTATACATACTATTTCCCATACCCAGTATAAAAACCATTGTTACTGTTTTCCTATGGAAATGTAGTTACTGCAAGCATTAAATCAGTTATACGTATTTCAAATTGAAATCTAAGTAATGCATGACACAAAATAAATCATTTTTCTGTGCAAATGTGTGAATAATAGTAAATAAAAATCATATTTCCTAATATGCGTGAAGAAATTAATACAATGGAAATAATGTTCAAAGAACATTTTATATGTCGTAATTGACAAGGATAGGCATTTTCTTACTGTCAATATAATGCTCAAAAAATGTTCGATGTTCAAAAAAACTATTTTATCAAAGTGTGATGCATTATTTTTAAAATGCTAGGTTAGGAAAATTGAGGAACGTGAAATAAAAATATCATCTTGCTTTTATACATTCATTTTATTTTTCGCATAATAGAATATTATTCATCCCATATGATATTAGTTTTGATAGTTAATGCTTAACTTAAAGGCATATGTTCATCAATAGACTTAATTTTTAACTTCAGTTTCAACTTGAATTTCTTTCATAAAATTAACTTCCTTTTACCACTGTCATGACAAGTGTATCGCTCCTCTAATATCGTTTATCAAAAGACCTTTCAGTATTCTTGGATACCATTCATCATTTGTGTGCTAGAAATTGACAGCCTGATATAAATTTTTCTTCATTTCATACAACTATTTTCAATGTAATCCGGACGAAATTTCGGCATAAACAGACTAAAAATTTTATTTACACTGCTGCACTCCCAAATTGAGAAACCCAAACCAAGAAAGACAAGAGATATCACAACAAAATTTATTTTGTAGATAACATGTTGACCAAGTATCAAAGGATTAAATTTATAGAATTCGGAGAAGTGTGGTTCCTGCCAAAATCAGTACCCAGCGTAGCCACTATTGTTGGAGATCACCGCTGCAACACGCCTCGACATTGATTCAAAGAGACTTTGGATGTGTTCTTGGGGTACAGCAGACCAAGCAGCTTCCACGCATTGCCAAAGTTGATTTTGTGGCAGCTGAGGATATAATCTGGGTCAATCGTTGAGCAATTATGGACCACATGTTTTCTATCGGTGAAAGATCCGGAGAGCAAGTCGGCTAGTGACGCAGTTCAGTCTGGCGATTGACGAAGGTGGATGGACATCGCGCGTCACGTGTATTCACGCATTATCCTGTCGAAAAATGGCTGTGGACAAGACCTAAAGGTAAGAAAGGTCAACTGGCTCCAACACCTCATAGATGTAGCGTGGGCTGTTTAATATATCGGTAATGCGTACTAGAGGAGTGTGATAGTGATATCCAATATCGCCCCATACGCGGTTCAGGACTAGTGTGGCTCTGCATAACGCAGCTGTTCAGCATCCTCTCTCCACGGTGTCTCCAGACTCGAATGCGATCATCGTGGTGTTGCAGACAGAAACATGACTCGTCAGTAAAGACAGTTTTATTTTATTCTGCCGTCCACATCCTTTTTACATCGAATCATAGGTGGCGGAGATTTCTGTGGTTCTGTGTCAAGAGTAGACGAAGCAATGGACGTCTTGCAGTCAGACCATTCTTCTGTAAACGGTGTTGATTGGTACGCGTAGACACTGGATGATGCATGACAGACTGACTGTGCTGTGCTATGGTTCATGATATGGCTGAGCGATCCGTTACTGCCATGCTCACAATATGCCCGTCATAACGTGAAGTGGTGCACTGAGGTGATGCAATCGGACACGTCAGTCCATCGTACCCTCATGCATCCAACGATCACATATCCGCATTACAATTGTTTGGTTTCGTCTAACACAACTACCGATTTCCCTGGAAGATAGTCCACAGTCTCATTAGGCCATTTTTCTTCCTCTGTAGAATTTGGAGACTTGACCAAAAATCGCTGTTTTCTACGATGCATATTTGTTTATATATATATATATATAAACCACTTGATAAACATAATTGCCAAATTTTAAATCATCAAAATTTTTAAGCTTTAAAGTGATGCCACAGGCGCGCGAGTTGTGCGTCTGCATAGAAATTCTAATCATTTGCATTTCTTACTTGCGCTAATGCATGTTGTAATTGCCATGTTATTTGCATGCTGGTGGTGTATTCAGGGTGTTGCATTTATGGTGGCCAGCAGTGTATATAAATGATGCTAGTAGAAAAAAATGCTAGTAACAGACTATGATTCTGAAGTTCCAAGGAGTGCGAAACCAATTTTGGTAAAAAAGATATAGCCCTCAAAAAGCCACAAAGAAAAATTTAATTGAATCCTAGTTTAGCATTTTATTCTTACTGATCAAATTAATTAAAATTTCAACTCAATAATATCTTTCACACTTCTGAAAAAAAGTTTTTTGCTTTCAGGAGGTGACTCGCGCTCACCAAGGCTGGGCACTAGATTCGGTGTCCCAGCGAAACAAAGTGACATGTGTCTTGAACCAGGATGAAATTCTGGAGCCCCCATCCGAAGGTGTGTACATCTACGGACTGCATTTAGAAGGAGCTTCCTGGGACTTGAAGGCGAGTTGTCTCAAGGAATCTTCCCCCAAGATCCTGTTCGAGCCCATGCCCTTAATCCACGTGTACGCTATCAACAGCACTTCGGGCAAAAGCCACGATCAGTATGAGTGCCCAGTGTATAAAAAGATAAGAAGAACAGACGAAACTTACATTACTTCCATTGATTTAAAAAGTGAAAGGAACCCTAATCACTGGATTCTCCGTGGCGTGGCGCTGTTGTCGGATATAAAATGAACGATGAACTTTTGTGATTTTAGCGTGAAATTATAGACTATAATTTCTACTTTACACGATAAAAAATAATGCTCTATAGTTAGTATCATGCTAATTTTTAATAAAATAACTTGCAGATTAATTTTGTATTGTTCTTGTAGAAAAGTTACCAGCGCTTTCATTTGCATATTCATATTTTTAATTTAGTTTTTTCGCTTAGCTGTTTTTAACATTTTTAGGTATGTTTCTGAAATACAGATTATTCTGGTGTGGTGTGAGTCCAAGAATGAACCTCATCATCTGATCATGATACAAAATTATGAGAAGGTTTGATGATGGTCGAACTTAGCTCAACTTATTTCAACTGTTCATTAAGCAGTTGGTATAGTTTGAGGTAACCATACATTGCTATGTATATAGAATTATAAGCAAAAACAAAGGACAATTTAAATTTAAAAACACAAATTAACACTTAATATTCCACATTTAAATTAACTGCATTTTTCTATAGAAAAATATTACCGTTGGTGTGTTGCGGAAGTTTACAGATCAAATCCCTAGCTCAGCATAGATCTGGTCACATATCGATTTAAATTTAGAGCAACTGTAAAATAGTCTTATAGAAGGAGCTTATCGAGAAAAAGCATCAATCTCGTAGAATTCAGAAGATCGTAGGTTCAATACCAAAGTCTACCAAATGGTGTCATGCAGAGGGGATCTTGGAGCATTGATTTTATATAATTAATCTCTAATTATTTTACCCATCCGAAGGTTATATATATATATATATATACCCACCCGAAAGTATAAATTATTATAATATGGAGTGGTGTAGAAATTTAAAAAAGCGGAAATCATCATGGGTATCTCTTGATTATTTTCCTAAATTACTAGATAGTTTGAAGTAAAGCTACGAACAAAAAAAATGGTTAACCAAAATTGTGTCCAATGTAAACATACCAATTCTATAAATAATAATAAAGTAATATTGAAATGCAATATGGTAAAATCCTAGGAACCACAGTGGAATTGCTGTGCATTGTAGGTTACATTTCAAACATTGTTAATAAATTTTTCAGTTGTTGAAAGCTTAGCTGCAGTTTTTTAGTTCAGGCTTAAAATAAGTATTGAACATTTTAGAAAGATTATAAAACTGAAATGTCAAAAAATTAAATTTCATAAATAAAAATATACTTTATTTTTACTCATAGTAATTTATCTGTTTTTAAACTATATGGTTCAAGTTAAATATTAAACAAAATCTTAGGTTACTGTATTGAATTACGAAATGTAATTTTTATATATGGAAAAATATAATTTTTTCTTATCTTTAAAAACACACGAGAATTTTATAGGTATTTTAAATGGAAGATTAGAATGATGGAAAAGATTCTGTTTTGAATTAAAATGCCTACTGAAATAGATAATTTTTAAACAATTAGAAATAATGAGTACCAAAATTAAATATGTCATTGCACAATATAAAAATCACTATAACTACGTATTTAATTCCTTTTGTATTAAATCATTATTTCTTTTGAAAAAACAAAATTTATTTCTTTAAAAAAAATTTAAATTCTTAATTGAAAAATATTGGAAGTTTTCATTGAAAATAAAAAAGTACAAAAAAGTTTTTATTTTTCATTAATTATAATTGTAAAATATATATTATTGACATTTTTTACAATATTTCATTAATTGTTATTCGATAAGTGCTTAGTAAGAAAAGTGCTTATCTATTTATATATATATACCGGTAACAAGTTCTGTAAGAATGGAGCTTCTAATTGCTTTTCTCAACTCGAAATTTAAAAATTGACATACTTCCCAGCAAAGTGATCAATTGATAAATTCACACGGAATTCAGATCAAGATCACTAAACTAGGTAATTATAAAGCAACAAAGAAAGCGTAAAGCATTTATTTTCCTCAATCAATCTGTGATGAACCAATCAAGTAAGAGTAGCAATTGGTTGTGTATTTTTGTTGTCTTAACTGTCTATTTACCTTTTAAATGTGCAGTCTTTGAAAAATTTTTTAAAAAAGTTAATAACTCCCAAATTCAAATTCAATTTGAAACATGTTTATGTTACAGCCTTAGTAAAATGTAATAAATTCTTCAAAAATTTGGGAGGAATCACGTTTTATATTGCATTCTTTTAAACAAATATTGATTGCATTATCAACAGTGCCATCTAACGGCAATTTCTGTAACTAATTTTAAGCAATTTAATCTGTTACATTTTTTGGCCAATCTCTAAATTATTTTATTCCTAAATTAGGGAAACCTTTTCTGAATAAATGAAATAATAATTCTCAGACACTATTATGAATAAAATTATTAAATTAATAACTAACAAATACTATAAGCAATCATGAATAAATTTCTAATATTAGGTTTTTGCTACATAATTTTAATTTTATTTTGTTTGCGGACATGAAATCTGTAAAACATATATATATATATATATATATATATATATATATATATATATATATA
>JAPDSC010098189.1:47201-88804 GCA_026290005.1 Latrodectus geometricus | reverse complement strand
CCCCCCCCGAATCATTTAGAAAATGACTCATTTTTCAACTTCACGGCAAGAACGGGCAGCCCTGTGCGAGAGGCCGATAAGGGCCCGCCTCAAACAATAAATATATTCATTCAAGCATCTTATAAAAGGCTTCGTCAAGATTAGAGGCAAAAGTGCGCCAGCAAAAGAGTGATCTATGTCCAAGGTGGAATCGTAAAGCCTAGCGGGGGGGGGGACTGTGGGGGTGGGGGGTTAGAGATGATTTGGAGTTTGAAGTTTATCATCCATTCGCGGCTAGGTAATCAATTTAAATTAATGTCCAATAATTTATTTTGAAGGTATTTTAATTATATTGACACATGCGAAGGTTTGGAGAGAGATTCTCTTCCTTTGCTCTCTAATAAAGAGAATGAGGAGGAAGATGAGGTAGGTTGCCGTTCATTTGGTGCAACTCTTGGCGATAAATTTTGGCGAGCCATTTTTAGAAAGAATTGTCCAGTGCACAACATTGTTAAATACAGCCATTTGATCGAGCATATATTATTCATAAAGCTTCAGTAGTGCTGTCACTAATTTTTTTGAATTTTAAAAAATCCATTTTTTACCTAATGCAACAATAATTTTTAAATAGAATATCATGATTTTCTACACGTAAAAAAAAAATACGTGCTGTGAATATAATTTCCTTTTAGCATGAAGCTATTTCCTGAAAAATCTTCTATGAACTCTTCTTTATCATGAAAAAAATCACTTTTTTCGCGTAACAAAACGTTAATTCAATATAAATTATATAATTCAAAGAAATCCAAAGACTGAACACTTTTATTTTCAGCAATTATTATTATCATATACCGTTATATAATCATTAAGACTTTAATTTCTGTATATAGGAAATTTGTAAAGCTGATGTATAAAACCAAAGAAGGTTTATTATGAATTGCAAATTTATAATAAACCTTCTTTTACACTACTAACATTTAAATTTTTGGCGTAAAGATGCAATACAATATTTTCAAAACGCATGCAAGACTTTCACTTAACACAAGGTAAAAATAAATATTCCGCTTTTTGAGTTTATCAGTATTTGATATGAATTTTGTGAAATTTTCTTTAAAGCCATATACATCGGCATAATATATATGCATAACGCAACAAAATATGAATTATACCCCTAATGCAATCATGCAAAAGTTCTTACATACTGAGTGATTAATTTGCAAAAATAATTAATGATTTCAAATAATTATAAATAAGAATTATTGACTTCCAATCATAATCCTTCGATTGTTTTAAATAAATAATGTTTAAAGAAGTAGTTATATTATAAATGAAAATTTCAACGTCTGAATTTAAAATAAAGAACGAAATAACATCTGGTCATGTTTTCCTTCTTAAATTGTAATTCATGAAGCACTTATCTTTATTTTAACGACCACATGGAAAATTGTGATTTGGTTAAAAATAGTCAAAGTATGTAAATAATTGATTGACTAGAATTCAGTTCCATTCAAGATACAAATTGTTTAAAGGCGTTAAAAATTTATTCAAAAATTATGCATTTATTGTATATTATGATTTCATATATTATTAATATATGAATTTTATTACATACAATATATATATAAATAACATTACATTATTGTATTAAATTATTTAAAATCTGCATTCAGTTGGAATCATGCTTTCAAATTAAATTTTAAAGAGACTACAATAAATTTTCGAATTGCTGAATTTCAGTGATGTTTCGAGGAAAAGGTAAAAGATCTCTCCAAAGTTGGCGATAAATCGCCAACACTGGTAGATGGCCCAGATATTACGGTAAAGATAGCTGAGGCGTAACAACTAGTTACAAATCATGTTTGTTTACATTCACGTGCGATTGTTTGCTCAACAAACTCAAGCCTAGATATAAACCGGAAACAATAAACCTAATTAATGTAGTATCTGGAACGTTCCTCTCTGCAAATTAAACAAATTTCAGATTTACTTCGAAATGATTTGTTGGAGAGCGCCGTTCTTCTCTGCCCCCCCTCCCTCTAACTGCACACAATCAGAAAATTGAAGTTTGTATTGTTCTAATTATCCCAAAGGTAGATTATTGTTATTATAATCATGTCCCTCCCAGGAAAAGGGGAATTGTTCGATAATTATTTACACAGTAATTAGTCAGATTGAATATGTGCCCCTCCACCCCTAGCCCTTTTTAGTCTCCAGGAGAATTGATTCTTCAAATATTCCACTAAGAACTCTATTTAATTGTTTTGGTCGTTAGTCTTCAGAAATATTAAAATCATCAAAGGGAAAGGATTTTGGAATTTTTATTTCAACTCTTTTACTCTAAAACAAGCATCCGCTTTTGTATCGTCTGCCTGCTCCTGTGTCTTTTTCCCCCTTGAAAGTGCCTACTCCAACACCAAATTAATTTCAAAATGTGTGAAAAACGCCAAACAATTGAATGTAAACACAGCGTTCCAGAGATATATTTACAATTAAGAATGCTTTTGCCTTCATTTTTGTCCGAGTAAATAAAGTCTTGAAATGGTTCTAAATTTGAAAAGGAAGAGACAATAAAGAGAAACTTAAGTTCCATGGGTAGAAAGAAATGTATTTGACAGCACAATTTTCGACTTAAGCTTTTCATCAGCGATTTTCTAACGCAAGGAATTATAAGAATAAATCATAAAAATATAAAGAAAGAATTTGTGTTTATCTTGTAAACAAATTTTTAAGTGTTTACAAATACATTTATTCATTCAATAATATTAGTGCTTTATGTTCCCGTCTGCTTATTTCTGTCAACATGATAGCTAAGCGCAGCAAATCGCTTTCCAGTTTTGAACCAAGTTCGAGTGACGTGGTCAACATCTGAGCTGGCCTCTTCATCTTAGAATTTGCGTAATACCAATACAGAAATAGTAAAAATTCATTTCATTGGTTCTTAATATTATTCATATATATAATTCATAGATTTAAAGATGCTATGTCTAAGATCTACATATTTCTGAAAAAAATAATAACAATACAGCAGAACTTTACAAATATACTGAAAGGTACTTACATTTTTGTGCTCAATGTCGAGTCCATCCCACATGGATGCCACAATCTTCGAAACCTCGCCAAAGCTGGCGTTCGGATTCTGGCCTTTAATGGCCGCCTGCGTGTCTCGGAAGAACAGCGCGTATGCAGAGACTGGCCTAAAAGAAGAGAGAACCACAATAAGCACAGCATCACAACAATTCCACTGCAACCGTGAGATGAGAGTTGGTACTAAAATGCATTAATCACTATAACCACTTAAACTAATGGACAGCCAAAGAGCTCAAAGCAGCTGTAAGGCTTTTTTCAACATCCATATCATATCATACAGTAGAATATTTCATATATAAGCAGTGACTTGGTTGGTTAGGACATCTTGCTTGTTATCCGAAGGTACTGAATTCGAATCCTGATGTAACAAAAGATGCATCGTGTTTACTAAAAGTGGCTGGTTCACGTTATATATGTCGTGGTTGCAATGTCCTCCAAGTGAAATGATACCTCTGGGGTTGGCAAGTCAAGTATTCGGGGGTCTTCTGCTTGTAATGGTTGCTGCTGCTTCTAAATTACGCCCCCCCCCGGCTTGTTCTGTCTAACTGATACAGCCTACTAACTTAGGGCTAGGTACAGGGAAGCATGCTGGTGCAACAACGACAACAGTATTTACAGTCAAAATCCAAGTATGTCATCATATAAGTAACCCAGTGAGAAGCAGAAATGTTATACTATAACAACTCGTTGTTTTTCAGGGGTAGGAATCGATTTTAGAGCCTTTCAGTTTCGAAAATCAAAGAGAAAGGTCTTTTTCATTTCTTATGACGAGAATGCTATGAATTTACGCTTGAACCATCAGTAATTTTAGGATTTAGCGCATATTAATTTGGAAAATACATAAATAAAAAATTTTCTGCTTGTGGAAGTGTTCACAGAATTATTGCTTAAAATAATATCACACGTTTTAAAATAAATATGATTTAACTTTTAAATAATATTAATCTAATAAATTCGTTAGCTCCAAATTAAAGGTTTAAAGTAAAGGAAAAAAATCATTTAGTTAACTAATTTGATCAACATATTTCTTTAGCAAATATGGAAATCGTAGTTTCCAAATTCAGAGTTTTGAAGTTAAGGTAAAAATTATATTTTATTAATCTTACTTTTTATGAAGCATATCTTTAAACAGATCATTTCATTATATAGATTACATTTCTTTATACTTTTTAAATACTTGAAAAACGATGTTTTGTAAAATTTTGAAGTAAAATATTTTCAGTAATTTTTACGATTTTGTATAGAAACACTTTTATGATAAATTAAATAAAAAATCATATTCAATGTTTATGGCTTATAATAAATAGAAAATTAAATTAACGTGAATACTAAAATGAATTAAATCTCTGATTAAAGGTGGTGGTGAATATAATAGTGAAATTATCGAAGCAAATAAAAGTCCTTTTGATATTGTATCAAATCTGAGAAACATAGGATTTTTAAAAATACATTTCAAATATTAATTTTTATTATATTATGTACGAAAATATTTGTAAGCAAATTTTTAAAAAATTCTGAACTATTTACATATCTGTAAACCCATCTTTTAATCGGAAAGGGAAATATTTGTCTAAAAATATTTGTAGTTCACGTTTGTGACATTATATTAAAAATATAACAGGTAAACGAATAAGTATTTTCAAGAAAATGAGACTTTATACTTCAATCTGGTGTTTTAATCATATGTATTTCTGCAAAATATGCATAAAACTCAATAAATAAAAATGTAAATTAGCAAACCATTTTAACCATGGTAGGATATTTAACGCAAAGGAAGCTGTTTCCATTTTTTTTCAACATCTCAGCATATTATTTTACTTATAAAACTTCTTAAGTTATATTCACAAAATGAAAAGAAAACAGGAAAAATTCCAATGCATCAACCTTGACGAAAAGAAGAAACGCAATATTCACCCCTAACTCTTCAATTGGGTCACACTATGTGGAATAGGAGGCATGGGTTCGATTCCATAGACGTATATATATGTTAAAAAGAACATTGCGTTTTCTTAAACGTCTGTTGACATTAGAATTTGGGATTTTTCCGGGTTTTTTCCCCCTAACTATCAATGAATAGTTTACTGAAAAAACAAATAAATTTTAAGTTTAATTACCTAACAAAAACAGTTAGCTACTAAGCTATGTATTCCGCTGCATTATATATCCACTCCCGCCGTTCAACAAATGCTTGGATCGAACCTGGAATCTTTCACTCCGTACAGCATCATTTCACAATCAATACACATAAGGACTTTGCGATTATTAAACTGCTCAAATTAAAGTTTAATATTACAATAATCCATAAATAACGTTTACGATTTCAAGATAAAAAAAAATACTATAAAAGCTCTTTGGATGCTTTTGGTGAATAATTCATGAATCGATTATAGCAAAACAGTCAATTTATGAATTATATATTCAGGAATCAACTGCTACAATTCAAACAGTTAAACATATTTAAAATGACTTCAGCAGGGAGAAGCATTAATGATGAATTAAACGGGACTGATTGCCATTGGGATGGAGGCATTTTCCAATACTTTATATTTCTCAATATTTGATGAAGGGAGGCCTACACTCAGAATGAGGAAACCGTTCGCTTTACCTGTCACTATTAGGGTGAATATTCTAAATTATTCCGCTCACTTTCGACCTCCCCCCCTTCACCTCCCTTCGGTATGATAGATAGTAAAGCTTTCAAAATTTCACCTGCAATGCATTTTCCTCTTTGGACAGGGGTGGGGGTGGTGGGCGGGACATAATCAAAAATTCCTAAACACGAGAAAGATGGCCGACTCGAAATGGGAAAGGAGCTTTTCCCTTTAAAAAGAATGTGAAACGAGATAGAAATATATATAAAAATAAAGTCGAGTCACATCGCAAAAATCCAATATTCAAAAGTGAAGCAACGGCGGTAAATCACTCGGCTTTTATGAAAGCCCGCCAAGTAATGTCGTTTTATAGCAGCCATTAAAACCGACAGGACTTGTTCGTTCGTACTGGGCCAATAGCGGGGATCGGGGGATGTTCTGCCTCCCCCCTTTTTCCCTCGTATGTTTATGGGGGCCGGGGGTACCTTCTAGGCAGCCCATGTTTATGGTCTTTGCAGGGCCGTAAAGACAAATGTAATCTTTGTAATGGCCCGAGTTTCCTCGTTCTGGTACGACATCTGTTCTGTGAGTAGCTTCGTTTGAAGACGATGGGGGCGACATTTCCAAAATTTAATCGCTCTTTTTTGGCGCATTTGTGCCAGTTTTATAATTTTGGGATTGGATGGTGAATGTCCTTTTCATAATCGAAATTATAAATGAGATGAGTTCAAACTTTTCGAATTCGCATTTTAACATGTTTCATAGTTCCATAAATCTTTTGAATTATTTTGCAAGAATAAAATCCGGAATTATAAGCTATTAAAATTTTCGAATGGGATCAAATTTAGAAACACTTGCGGTAAATGAAAAATATAGTTCTAATTTCCCAAGAAAGAATAACCTAAAACTCAAACATAAAAAGGAATATAAGTTTAATTACAATAAGTTATTTTCGTGGAATAAATATTTTTAACTCACATTAAAGCAAATGAATATTATTTAACCATTAGAATTTTATAAGATGTAATATTTTCATTAAATTAATATATGAGATCATATCCCTAAAAATTACAAGGAAGATATATATTTTATCACTAAATATTATAATTTACAATTATAGCACGAAAACATTAAGATGCAAGTTTCAAAATTTCAAATGTTTTTTAAAAAAATCTAATGATATTTTTAAATGATTAAACAAAATCTAAATAAGAATAATCTTTAAATTAATAATAAAAATAATTACATAAAATATTAATCAAATTGATTAAAAATAATTATTTAAAAAAATATGCCACAAAACATCTTTTATTTCTAACAGCTAACTTCATTTTATTTTAAAGTTTACACAATTACCCTGAAAAATTACAATTTTTATGATTCATTTTTATCTATTCTTGATATTTTAAGGAAAAATTAACTCCAAAAGAAAACACATGCATTACTTTCAAAACTATGATTTTGGATTTTGAACTTTTAGTAGTTCTCATGTCAAACTTTGTATCTACAAGATTAAAAAGGAAAATGAATGCAAAATGCCGAAAACGAGTTGCAGGTCGCCACATTTGGCGATAAATCGAGAGTATAAAACCGATAACCCTACTTCTCTTTCCACTTACGTTTCAACTTGAACAGCAATTAAGGAAAATAATCAGTTTCTCTTGATGCAGTTGTCTACAGTTTTTATATCCCTTCTTTTCTAAATTTCTCTCTCTTATTTTCTCTTTTTTTTAGAGTATGTGTGTTTTGGTGAACTTTCATTGGTTAAATTGCTTCTTTTCGTAAATTTATTTCCCTACCCCCCTTCTCTTTTTCCTCGTAAAAGTGGGGGGAGGCTGCGATGCATCGCTCCCTATTTTTTATATATAACTTTCATTTTACCACTTAGATAATTTACTTCACTTCAATTTCGCTTCCGAAATAGCATTTAGATGTAGACAAGTTTTACAAATATTAGTTAAGTTGCTGTTCTTTTTTTTTTATTTTTAATCTTTATTTGTTAGTGACATTTTTTAATCTGTTGCATGAATTTTAACAGACACAACAACAAAGTAATCTTCTTTTAGAAGTTAAGTTCACAGGTTAAAGTAATCACTACTGTTAATTCATTGAAATTATTATTTTAAAAATTAACGAAATTTTTCGGAAACAAATTATTGGCGACGAAATCGGATAGAGAGTAGGCGACTCTCCACGAATTAAAATATTACAAATTTTATTGATTTAATTAATTAAATTTTATCGGAAATGTAAAAGTTTGCATTCAGGATTCTTTTTAATATATATATTAGGTCGGGGAAAAAGAAATCCATTATTTTTACGTGAAATTTTTGTAACTTCTTTCAGATTCACTTAGTAAAAAGGTTTAAAACAGTTTTCATGTAAATTTTTAGGTCTTGTGTGAAGTTACGACTGCTGACATGCTGTCAAGTTTGATAATTTTTGATATTTTATAGACATTCTCGACGATGTTGTATCCATGCGAGGTGCATCTTTAGCATCCAAATAACCATACGGAATCGACGAAACAAAAATTGTACGTAACTGGTTGTTACAGTCTTATATAGGACGATAAACACCTTTCACAATTTTAGCCACCCGGCTATATTTTTCACCGTTACAAGAGATAAACGAAAATGCATCGATTTTTCTCTTTGTTGTCTTCCATTTTTGAAACCTTGTACTCGTAACTGAATGAATCAAACAAAAGACCGCAAGAGTATATTTTAGTGTCAAATGTCACCTTTCCAACGAGCATAAATCTGAAATTGTTTGATAGATACCTCACGAGATAGCGATCACTACAGACGTCTATCGAAAAAATAATGGATAACTTTTTCCCCAAACTAATATATATATATATATATATATATATATTCACATTTATCATATTTTTAACTCTTTAACAAATATGTATTCATTTCTATAATTTTTGACTCAGATGACTAACAGTTTATTCATTTTTAAAATTTCTTTATTTTTTAACATTCTTTAATTTTTTTTAAAATTCTAATTATCCGATTGGTTAACTTAATCAACATAAGTGCACTAATGTAGATAAATATATATATATTTACATATACATAAGTATAATTTTATATGTGTACGTAATAACAATTTTTTCAAGTAATTGTGTGTGTTTTTGTATTTTAAAACATATAATTATAAAACTGTGACTATTAAAAAACTAATATTTAAAAAAATTGCAAAATATTTATGTCTTAAAATTAATTAAAATAACACAAATATGAAAGAAATATTCAAACAGTAAACTAAATATTTATTTATACTCCTATGAATAATTTATTTCACTTATAAAAACAGTTTTTCTCTACATTTTGTAAAAAAAATTCTTTTGCTTTATTAATGCCAGAGAGAAAATTCAGGCTTTCCTTTCTTGCGTGTATTCGCATGAAAATTCAATGACAATTGTTAAATAGTTCTAGCAAAATCTTCTGCATACATCAATGCCAATAAAATTCAATGTCACAATCACAAAAGTAAAACGACAATGTGACGTTTCCTTGGATGGTTTTTCTTTTATTCTTCTTTAAGCATTTTATTTGTGTGATGCTGACGTTTTATTTATGTGGTATTATACAGTGGAAGCCATGGTATAAACTGGCTGTCACCATGAATGAAGTAGTCATAATTGTAACCATCTTAATATGTTGGAATTACTTTTATATAAAATTATGACAATTTAAGTTTTTTGTGCTAATTACAAAAGGAGAAATATAGCATATCACAAAGAAGAATAGAACAACGTTTGTAATGTCAACACTTTTTTATTTTGCAAAGATGAACTCTTGTGGATGTTTTAAAAAATGCTGGATAAAGAATATATATATTCTTATAAATTCGTTTATTAATTGCAACATTCACACAAATTATTATTTCTTGTGAATTAGTTTTTATAATTTACAATTATTATTAAATAAACTGGTAATTCTAGGCAGAATGCCTAAGGCTGATCAGATATTTTTGAGATTATGAAGATTTTTTAAACACTGTAAGAGGCAGCAAAAACGAAATCAGGCTTCATTAAAAACTATGTTTTCTTCAAAATATTGATGTGTTGTATGGAAGAAAATCTCAAGAACAATGGAAACAGATGTCCCCTCCCCCAATTCAAAACATGTGAAGCAAACGATTCTTTAAATATGCATCTAAATCTTTTTGCAATGAAAAAAAAAAAAACACTTCAGCACTCCTCTTTTTTTATTCTACATTTATTAGACATTAAAAAACAAACGATAATAAAATTATACGCAAACGATATATTTCAAAAATATACACAAGTAAAAAAAATTTTTTTTTGAATTTGAAACTTTACGATATCCTGAAGAAACGCGCATTGACTTATAATATTTGAGTTTATTTCACAAATTAAGAAGGAATAGTTAATTAGTTTCAATCAACTTTAATATTATTAGAGAGAGGGGAATCTAAAACGCTCCACCAAATATAGAATTCTTTATGATTCAAAATTTAATTTAGAATTTTTCCAAGGATTCGTGGTAAACGCGCCAAACTTTTTTTTTCCCAACTTGAACACCACAATAATCTTCTTTTTTTTTCTACAATAATTTTCTTTTTCTTTTTCTATGCAAACATAAAAGAAAAAGGGAAGAATCCATTCTTTAACTCGTGTAGAGGGGTGGGGATGCATACCTCATAAACTTGACAGCTATCAATAGATTCTGCAGCTATTTTATACATTATATCTCTCTTTTCTATATATACTTTTGAACTTTTTATTTCCACCATATCGTTTCCTAGGCTGTTTTTCATTTCATATATATATATTTCTGCACTATATTTTTCGTAAGGGGGTTAAAAAAAAAGAGAGATGTCGGGAAAAGAGGGGGGGGCAAAGAATATAGCGATATAAAGATATCACAAATTATATATAGATATACAGTCGGCGTAAAAAAATGCATTACGCATGAAAAAGAGCGATAAGAAAAAGGGGTGCAAAAGGAGCGAGTTTTTATTTTGAAGAATGAATCCTGTCAGAGCAAACTGCAACCAAGAAGGAAAAAAGAAATGAGGGGAGGGTGTTTAGGGGGGGTGAAGGCAGTAGAAGGAAGAGCGTGTTTGTTGTGTGTAATCTATGATCTATAGCATGGACTATAGTGATGGGTCATTTTTCATGAGAATTTTCTTTCATTTTCATTTCTTTGGATGGATATGAAACATATAAGGACGTTAAGAGCTATATCTATATATGTTTATAGAAGGGGGGGGGGAGGCAGAAAGGATTTTCCTTTTCTCTTGTGACGTAACGTTTGATGTATGACGCGAATCGAATGTACTGAATTCGGATATTCGATTATTCAGTTAATGCTCGCTAGATAAAACGCTCGTTCGTTCCTTGGCGAATTTTAAATGGAGAAAAGTCTATAAAACGCAATATTTTCGTCCATTCAGAAAAAAATAATAAAATAAACAAGTTATTACATTCAGTCCATCCCCGCGTATAATTATACATCCAATTATCCATGCGCCAGTAATACAACGCTCATACTTATCTTTATGGTTTCTACATTTATACCTCATTTCTACCCTATATACTCTATATAAAATGTCGCCAAATAGATACATTTCGTTAGATAACAACACAAATGGCGAAATAAGTGGGTGATCTTACTTCTGAGGCTCGTTGGGGTCCCTCTTCTTCTTCTTTTTCTGTACTTTTGGCTTCTTCACTGGTTTCCCACCACTTGGCGGTCTCTCCACCGGTTCGGGTGAAGGACGCTTCATTCCGCACATCAACTGTAAGAGAAAAGTTTATATTTAGGAAAAAGTATCTTAATTTTAGATTCTTTTGATAATAATTGCTTAATTTAGATTACAGAATATTTTTAAAAGACTAAAATGTTTTGAAAATTGTTTTTGTTCATTTCCATTTGTTTAGGTAAAAGCATTATACCTTAAAAGGATAATTTAAATAAAATGAATATTTTTTAAAAGAAAGTTTAATACTTTTTTTTTCATAACCGAGTATCTTATTTCAAAACTGTTAAAAAAAAAAAAAAAAAGGTTGATTTTAAAATGAACTGAAAAGTTTAAAATACATGGACTTAAAGATAATTGAGGAATAGTTGTATATTTTAGAGTAAAGTAGTATATATACTTATATGTAACTTTCAGATATTTGAATAACATAAATTTCATGATACTTTATCTATTTTAGATAAATATTAATCATAAATTGAATTCCTTTTTTACACTGATTTAGAAAAAGTACATAAGTCCCAGAGCAATTCACTTAAAAACTAATTTTAAAAACTTGTTTAATAATTTAACCATT
Organism: Latrodectus geometricus; assembly: GCA_026290005.1. Classification (NCBI taxonomy): domain Eukaryota; kingdom Metazoa; phylum Arthropoda; class Arachnida; order Araneae; family Theridiidae; genus Latrodectus; species Latrodectus geometricus. Next base: position 76,831 of record JAPDSC010098189.1, on the reverse strand, counting down.
TATTATAATGATTTCAGTAAAATTATATATTTTAAAGAAGATTTGTATAATAGATTATTTTAACCAAATATAGACTTTAAAAGGTTTTAAATTTTATTTAGTAATGAATTGCTTACTTTGCAATTTTTTAAGTAAAAATTGCTGCAATAGAATTACATGCGTAAAGGAATATGTTATCCAAAGCAGAATTTTTTTAATCTATATTCAAGAAAATTTTCTAGAAAATACAGAAGAAAAGTCAATCACACTTTAAATGTTTTACTTTAAAAAAATGAAACATTTTAATTAAGAATTATTTTTGAAGCAGAATTCAAGCAAATAGGCCATGTTCCTTATAGTTATAAACAATATATATGGGACAGAGAAAAACATTTTAAGAAATTAAAAACAACTTACATAAGAAATTTAATTCCTGAAATCACTTTTTATTTTTATAAAACAAAAAATACATATTGCATAGTTTTATTCATATTTTTCAATGAGATTTATATTAATTTTTATTTTTATTGTTCTTATTTTTATTGGTACTGAAGGTAGAAAGCAGTAAAAAGAGTGCTAATTTTTAAAAATATATTAAATTTATATTTATAAGCAATAAGAAACATGAAAAAGATTAGGTTTATTTCTTTTTTTTATAAGTAATATGATAATAAGAAAAATTAACATAAGACATTATATGTTTGGGAACAAAAATAGAAAATATCTTCAATTATTAACTAAAAAATATAATGTATAACCTAAAGTGGTTAATAAATATTTCATAATACTTATTTCAAAAATTAAGGGATAGATAAAAGTTTAAGAACAAAATAAAAGTTTAATAATTTATTAATCAGAAATGTAGTTTGTGCGTGTGAATTTTAGCAAATCAAAAGTTATTCACAAGTTAATGTTCTGTTATTCAGGTTTGGTAATAACATTAAATATTGTGCTATTTAAGTAAAATAGTAAAATTCTAAACTTATAACTATAGATATTTTAGCTATTTATTTCATATATCAACTTTTATATTTTAATTTGAGTTGGTTAATTTAACAAAACAAAACAGAAAACAAATCTGTTCCATAAAAGTTTTTGAAGTGAAGATTTATTTAAAATTAAATTTAATCTTTCATTATGTACATCATAACTCTTCTACTAATTTTGAATTCCCTTTACAAAGCACTTAAGTCATAAAAATTAATATTAAATATTAATACAAAACAATCAGACAACAAAGAATTAATTTTTCAATAACTTTTAGCATAAAAGTTAATGTATATAATAGAAATGTAGCCACAAAAACCTGACAAAATTTAATTATTTATAAATGGCAGACCACAAAATTTAAACGTGAGGATAAAAAACTTTTATATGTCAAGTTTATAAAGCAATTTCCCCTGGCAAATACTTTTACTCATTTTGTATTGGTTCCCCCTTTTCATTTTATATTGGTATTTCACCGATAGATGGCAGCACAACAATCGTAATGATTTGAATTGAAGAATAGTTTTCTTAGTTCGTATTTTCTCGTATTATTATCAACATTTTATATTTCCTTAACAAACATTAATAATCAATAAAAATTAATTATACTTTTATTCTTTAAAATCTTTTATTCGTTAGCTTTGAATATTTTACCGACATTAACTTTATATTACCGATATTATTAACAATAATATTCAATTTATAAATATTAAGTTTTTTAAATAGATTTCTTAAATTATGTTTTACGAAATTCAATAAATTATAAGATTTTTAAATATTAAAAAAAGATTATGTATCTTATATAGTTATAATTCACAATTAGTATTATTTTTATTTATTTTGTTATAACAAGAGCAAAATAGAATAAAAAAGTTCTGTTTTAATTTATGTTATAGAACATAACTTATTAACGAGTAATAGCTTATAAACGAGAAAATATCTTTTAAAGAAAATACATAATAGAATCAATAATAATTACTATTATCTATATAACATAAAACAAAATATATTTTATGTTATTGTGTTTTTAATAATCAATTTAATATAAATTAGGGTTTAAATTATATTTAATTTTTTTTTCAAGTGGAAGTAGATTTTCTATGATTTAAGTGTTTATATTCTTCGTTTCCATATAGACAGTATGTAGTGTGTGAGTGTGTGTAAATTTACATTATGGCTTTTATAACACAATTTAGAAACAAATAAACAATAAATTAAAAAATTTAGTTGTCACATTTCAGAAATTTATATTTATATATATATATATATACTTTTTAGCATTTAAGTAATGTTTACATGAATTTATCAATCAGGTGGTATTTTAATTTTTATTTTATTTTGATGTTTTTAATTTGTCATTTATTAATATTTAAAATTAACATTCTATATGATTAAAGTAAAATGAATGCAATATAAGATAATATGTTTCAGTTGCAAAAGTCGTTTGCAAAAATGTCACTTTCACCTTTTTCAAATAACATCTAGACCTACAAACATATTTCAAGAAATAAGGGAAACTCAAAAAAATAAGGCTCTATTATATACTATATATACTCTGTTAATCTTTACTATATCTTCTGAAAACAGAATTTATACACTTAGTTTGAAGTGAAAAAAAAAAACGCCTAGCTAAAGATGCACCAACTACACAAGATTCGGAATGCATTATATGATTCTTTGGCAAATACGTTTCGAAATATTAGCATCGAAAGAATAATAATAATAAAAAAAAAACTTTTAAAGTGAAAAAAGAACAAAATATATTGCAGCTATATTTAATCAAAAGTCACCCTTGCTTTGAAATTAAAATTCCATTTATCTAAAACGATTCAAAGTGGATGACGGAATTACATTTTTAGGTGAAGAAATATCAAAATGAAACGACGTACAAACTATCATTTCTGGGCTCAAGCGCAATTGCGCGAAAACACACGAAACAATTGAAATTATTACTTCATTGTTTGCAGAAAAAGGCAGATCAGTAATGGGTGACGGCATTTCTTTTCCCTCAAGGTCGCGGTTACAGTCGTCAAACTGATGCAACTTTTCAACAAGTGTCGATTTCAATTTTTTTTTTCGTCAGTTTTATAAGAATGGCGAAATAAAAAAAGGAAGAAAAAAAAAAGACCTCAATGAATTACTCAATTGTTCTTTAAGAATGCCTTTACTGAAAATCAATTACAAAATGCTCAGTTAGTTTAACATTGTATTGATCTAAAGACACCGGGAGCTTGCAGCTGTTACCTAACGATTACGATAGCAAAAGCCTAGTTTGATACGATATGATACGTATCGGATATCGATTATTACTCGGTGCTGTTGAATGATTTCTTAAAGCATTGTTAGAGAGAGAAGGTGCTGGTATTTCGTATTAAAGGGACCATTATTTTTTTCAAATTTATAACTAGAACAAATAGATTAACTTGGTCTGATTTATATAATCGATAATTACAATCGATACTTTTAATATAACAATTAAGATGAATTACTTTTAATTGTTAAGTGAACATTTTAATAAAAATTATAAATTTCATCTTTTAAATATTTCTTTGTTTAAGTTAAAAATTTTAAATTTGGAATCCTTCCCGTATGGTTTGTGCTGTTAAATTACTCAACTAATAAAAACTATTATTGAGAACATTGAAATTTCGTTTATGTGTTTTTTTTTTAACGTCATTTACATTTGATAGACAGTGAGTACATTTTTCACGATTTTGTTAAATTATAGTTTATTTATTTTCATTTAAGTTTCAGTTTAGCATTTTTATAAATATTTCGCTTTTCCTTATTTCCACAGAAATAATTTTTTTTTAATTTGTATATTATACAAATTCAGAAATTTTCTTTTAAATAAACATTGTCAGATAGTATAACTTAATCTCCAAAATTGAAAGCTTTGATGATAACTATTTGTTTACTTCTGAATTCACACAGTGTTTGTTAAATAAAACTAACTGTTTAATATGAAGTTTCTAACCCGAATAAACAATAGAATTCAAATAAACATTACCTGCGAAAGATGGCCGCTGTCATCACTGTCTTCACTTGTCTCAAGTCCTGGCGACGTGTGGTTCGAACCCGGAGGCGATGATCCGACGGAGCCTGGCCTCTGATGTCGCGGCCCACCCAGTTGCAGAGTCAGCATGGGGGAGGGTGGCAGGAGCTGTTGGTGGTGGTGCGGGTGCACGGAAGGGTGGTGTGGGTGCAGGCCCATGTTGTGGTGCTGAGGAACTTGGTGGAGGTGCTGTCCCTGCTGCTGGTGCTGAGCATGCTCCATGTGTAGGTGCGACTGCGGCATCGGCCCGCTGGGATAGCTTGTAGGGATCGCGTATTGTTGGACACTGGAGAAGATATCACAATTAGAATAATTTCGGAGCAAGCACTCTAAATGTAAGTAGTTAAAGTACATATGTAAATATATATAAGTCCAGCGAACTAGTGAAAAATGGCACAAAAATACATGATTTTTCGTCAACATAGAAAACTGCATATCAAATACATGGTTATTACTTAGATGAACTATTACTGGGTAAAAATTTACTGTACGGTCACCCTTGGCATATTTTTCAAAAAGTCGCCAAAAATCTCGTTTTTCTGCACAAGCGAGGTCTAAAAACAAACATAATATTGAAAGATATTGCCCGATTGGCAGGAATCCCTCATCTGCGGTCAGATCTGATTAGTCGGAATTGTGGGGGTTGCCAGAAAATGTTTTTTATCGCCAAATGTGGAAAAATAGCGCCAAAGGTGACAGTACAGTAAAACTCATCCCATTACTGTTTCATTAAATATTAGTTTATTTCTAATATTACTAAAGTTTATAATAATAGTTTACTTCTAATCATCAATTGTAGCACAAATCATAATTTTTTTTAAATAGCTTTGATTATTATTATTAAAATAATGAATTTAAAGTACTTTTATTTTTGTATTATTTTTACAAATAATTTGTGCCAGAATTATTTTAATCGTATGTTTTAAAATATTAATTTCAATGTTGTACAAAAAAAATTTAATTTTTATTCACTGGGAAACAATATGAAATGATTTGATGCCAATTAGTCAAAAGTTGATCCAATTTTACAAACCAACGGGATTTTCAGATATGTACGGCAGTTAGCTAACAATATAAAATATAAATGAGCAATTACTAATTTCTTGTTATTTGGATAATGAGATACGAGTGGCACAACAAGCGTGGTATAACGCCGATTCCTAATAGAAAATACAAAGAAGTTGCAATTGTGATTTGCAATTTTTGATTGGTTGTCATTTTAGATCTTGACAATAGTAAACGATTGTCTATCCGCTTATGTATTAATTAGACTTGATTAACTTTAACGGTTGAATTAACTTGACTTACTATCGGAAATCAATCAGTAATTATAATATATCAATAAGTTTAGTATTATTTACATTTTTTGTTGGCCTTAACGTATGAAACTTGCCTATAAGATGATTTTTTTTTTCTGTAAAGATTGCATATTTTTTAAAATCCAAATATCAAGATTTGAAACAATAGAAATACATTTCAGATTTCAAAAACAATAAATTACGCCAGTTGAAGTTCAATGCAATATACTCTACAAAAAAATATTGAGAGAAAAAAACTGATTCTTAAATAAAAATGTTAAAAACATAACTTAAAAAAAAAATTAATTTTTCTAAATTTAAAATTAAAAAATTAAAAAAAAAACGATTTTTACGCACAAAAAATTTAAACTTTTGCAAATATATTAAATTAAATATTTAACTATTTTATGGTACAAATATTCATACCACAAAAAATAAAGACATTGCGAGGTACATTCTAGCACTTTTAGTCACTGATAATTATTTCTTTCTATTTTATAACGCAAATAACAGAATTTAAAATTTAATACAAATTACAAACAATTAAATGTTGTTGCAAATAAACATGTCACGAATGAATGATAAGTAAATTAAGTTATTAAGGAATAATAAATATCCGATTTCATGTAAACATGCATTACTTTACACCTACGCATGATCAACTTCGATAGAAAATTGCAGATTTAAACTAATAATCAAATTTATAATATTGTATATATTTATTTTTTATATTATATATTGTACACATTTATACCATTATAATTTAACTTTATACAAAAAATTCTTTAATTCTTTTCTTACAGGAAAAGTAAAATAAATAGCATTTTTATAGTTTACCTAAAAGTCTAACTTTGAATGTCGATTGTTTACCAAATGAAAAATTATTCTAATTTTTTTGTAATAGATTATTCTCCGTTAAAGTTATTGTTGGTTAAATTGCGCTTTATGTCCCCTACTTCGCCAACTCGCGAATTTGAAGCGCTTTTTAGCGCATGCTCATTAATTACTCTTTTGTCTTATCCTTTTTATTAGTCGCTAATTAAGTTTCACTTTGAAATAGCGGTAGAAGTTTTGCCATGGCATGGGTGATTTTGAAAACGCGCCAAGTAGGGGACCTAAAGCACATTTTCACCTTATTATTAAACAATAATTTTAAAAAAAACTACATTTTTTCCATTTAGTTTGATTTTTAGATGGCTCACGTATATAGAAAAGTTTATGCACACAATCAAAACTATAAAAAATGAAAGTGATTGATTTTTAAAATTTATCCTTATTTGTGTTCAGATTCTCACTTAAAAATTTATAAATTAAGAATAAAATTAATTGGCTGATTTTGCAGATTTAGATGCATTTTAACAAAAAACATCTAAATCAAATGTTAATAATAAAGCAATAGCGATAAAATTGAATGGTAATAAAACAGGGTCTAAATGTCCAACAGGCCATGCACATTTAACATAGAGCACCATTAACAATAGCAAAAGAACTCAATAAGCTTGATATGACTTCAATTAAAACACGTGTTCCAATAAATGAAATCAACGGTTCGAAACTGTATCCGTAAATGCTATGTTCTACGATACTCATCAACAAAAATGAATACAACATAAATATTATATTTAGTGTAACGAGGTTTATTATTTTCGAGTATATATTTATATCAGTTGAAACACCATCGTATTAGTCTAACTCTCACCAGTAGGGAGTCAGCCTGTGTAAAAGTTCTTGTTCTTTGCATATAAAGGATTATATCATTTTCAATGTGATTAGAGTGGAAAGCTTTATTTTGACAAAATGTTACATCTCTTAAATTTTTAACCAAATGGTCCTGGATTCGAGCTTTAGTTCAGTCAATTTATTTATGGATGTTCTGCTTCTGATCTTATAATTTGGGGATCAGCAGCAAACCAAACGCTATCCTGGGATTTTCAACCATATCGATATATGAATACAGTCTACTGTCTAAGAAAATTCCTCCAGGAAAGTAATTTAGATGGTAGATATTAGTTATTTCTTACAACAGCTTTAAGCCATTAAGATGTCATAAACTGGTTACCACTTACACCTTCTCATAATTGGACTTGCGAACTTATTTTTCATCTTCTTCGAAAGAATTTCAGGCTTCCTTATTGTCAATCAAATCCAATCAAAACCAAAACGTTAGTTTTTTTGTTAAATTGTGAATTATTTAATTGTGCTATGAGTAGATGTATTGGTATACATTACTTGCCATAACAGATATTTTAGTAACGAAACATAACAATGGAAATGGAATGAAATATTATAAACAGCTGAATATTTCTGTATTCACTTCTAAGTTCATTAGAATCCGTTATTTCATTAGTGAATCATTTAAATTATAAATACTTACTGAAATTGCACAGACTGCGGTGGCATCATGCTGCCAGGTGCGATCTGTAGCATGTACATGTCACCGTGGTGAGGATTGCCATATTGTTGGTGCTGTTGTTGCTGCTGCTGCTGCTGTTGCTGCTGTTGTTGTTGTTGATGCTGTTGCTGCAGCATGTGAGGCGAGTGGTGGTGCTGATGCTGGTGGTGGTGGGGTGACCCAGAGAAGGAAGTCATCATGGCGGGAGGAGAGGGGGTTGTCGTGACTGCAGTCATGACTGCTCCTATCCGGTCCATTCCGTTTCCGGACTGACTACAGGGGCTGGGAGACATCTGGGGTGGAGGTGACATCAAATGTTGATGTTGTTGTTGTTGTTGTTGCTGCTGCTGCTGTTGCTGTTGTGGGTTGTTATTGGGAGATTGTTGTGGTTGTGACGATTGGTCTTGATGGCTCAGAGGCTATCAAATAAAACATTTAAAATATATTAAACTTATAACTATGATACTTTCAAAATTTGGTTATAAGTAAGTGACAGATGTGATAAGCAAAAGTAATAATAAGTCACGTGAAATAAATTCATAAGTATTTTTTTAATTTTTGTTATTTTAATTCTTATTTACATGAATTAAATAATTGTACAGTTAATACATAAAATTAATAACGAACAACTATATTTGTAATTGGTAAAACTAAACTTTAGAGTGCCCCTTGGTGAACTTGTTGATTTTTTTGGCGCCATTCTTTTTCGCGCCGATTACAGTGCAAACAGGTAACCAATCAGATAAACAAATCAGAGCCACGACTGGATCTAAGCCAATCAGAACACGAGAATTTGTCCAGCTTGGCGATCAATCGCGATTAAAACTTGGCGAGAATCAAAGGGGCATCCTAAAGTATAGTCTAACCTTGTAATTTTAGATATAATATATTGGACACAGATTCTAAAATAAATTTTAGTTAAAGATTTTTTCAATAGAAGGATACTTAGAATATATATTTAGAAAAAGTTTAAAGCATTTAATATGAATGTCTGTAATTACAGAGCTTGTGGAGTGTCTGTCTTTAAAATGTCTCATTCCAGGAGTTCATTCAAAATTAGAAATTATTATTTAAGCTGCTGTTGTAACTGTTCGAAAAGTAAAATCTTCCATCAAACGATGTATTTGCGTTATACTGAAATTAACACCTACATAACCCCGTTGTCATCCTATTATATTTACGCAAAAATATCGCTATTTGTTTAAAACCAGAGAAGCAATATTTAGAAGATATGCAAAGGATGCACTACCAACAGAATTTATTTCTGTTTACACTGAAATTACGTCCATAGCACCATATAAGACAATTATTCTGACGTAAACATATCTGTTCAAACCCGTTGCTAGAACATTCAGAAAATAAACGCTCTGTTTACTGCCAAAGACAAATTATTTATGCTTACATTAAAATTATCCTTCACGTAGTACCTTAGGCATAATAATATTGATGTAAATATGTCAAAGAGAGTTTATTTATGATCATATTGAAACTATTATCCATAGTACAGTTGGCGCAATTATATACTGACGTAAATATATTTGTTTACAAGTAGAGGAAGAATATTTAAGAAACAAAAGTGACGTACTTTATGCCAAGGTGATTTTTATTTCTGTTTCTATTTAAATTCTTAATGTATATCAAGGAATCAAAAGTTACGTTACCAGCGCTTACAATATTTACCGATAAAAGTTTTTTTCAATTAAATTCAGCAGAGAAACCAAAATATTTAACATTTTACGTACATCCGGAAAAATAAAAAAGAATTTAAAATACTTTAATTAAGATGAATGAAAACAGAGTAATTAGGACTTTCAGGGTAAAAAAAAAAGTTTAATGATCTTGATAATAACTCGCTTCTTTACTTAATTATTGTGGTTGTGAAAGTGGAGTGCCTATTCATTATATATTCAAAAAAATCAGCAGAGAGGCTCAAAGTTCCATTGTAAATTTTCTCGGCTTACCTGAGTAGAACCGTAAACATCGCTAGAATTAGTATCACTGCTTGGCGTCGTTGGGGGTAGATTAATTGGAGGAATGTCGAATTCTTCGTCGCCAAAACTTGGCGTGTGGAAAGTCTGGAAAGAAAAAAAAAATTACAAATGTGAAGAAAAAATTTTTTTCAGTACAAAATATCAATTAAATTTGGACATTCTAGATATTAAAATAGTATAGAATTACGGGAAATGTATTATTACTTGTTCGATGTTATGTACCTTGATGATTTTAATAAAGCGTAGATTTCAGAAAAAAATAACAAAACATTTATTTTCGATAGCATAATTCAATATTAGATGAGAAATTATATAAATATTGATATAAAGATTTTAGTATAGAAACCCTGGTAAGCATAAGCAGCCAGAACAATGTGAGATTAGAATTCTATAAAAGTATGATAACTAAAATGAATTTTTATAAAAGAAAAATATTGAAGGCAAAATAAAGTGAGGCTTTGATCTAGCTCAATTAATTTAATTGATTGAAATTTGATATAAATTCCACTACAGTATCTTAAAACTCTGATGTACTGTATTAAATAGAATTCATCGAAATATTTTCTGGTGCTAATGTTGTCAAATAGCCGTTGTTTCCAATTTGTTCCATTTTCAATAATCAATTAAAATGCTACAACATTATCATTAATTTTCTTACGTCAATTAATATATTTCAGAAAAATTTATGAATATAAATTTTTATAAAATCCCTGGATTCTTTTATATTACTTCATATGCCACTAATGCTAGAAATTTATTGTTACATCGCCTAAATTGACCAGATTATAGAACATGGAGTTTTCCAACTTGAAGCACTTTACCAGTCAGATGAAATCTAATGAATCGCTCTAAAACTGAAGCGAAATCATGATTTTTATTTTTCCTTTTTTTACTTTATTTTTAAAGTATGATACAATTTCGAACTCTGTTAAATTATATATAATTTAAAAAAAATTACTTATCCAATGTAATCAATGTTGCAAAAGTACAACATAAACTAGTAAACTCATTTCGAAATGTTTGTTTGCAATAATTTTATTTATGTAATTTTAAAGTGGAAAAAAATCTAAATTAAAGTATCGACATGTTTCGAATTTTTGCAAAATATATTTTTTACAAACCAATCCATAAAGATATATTTAAAGAAAAAGAAGGTATGGCCAAGGGACCATATAAAATTTGCCCAAATTAATTTTGTACAAGAATGCATCCATTAGATTCAGAGATTTTAAATAATATGTTTATTTATTTTAAATGTATTTACCGATGAATTTTTTAAATGTAAGTAACCAATTATTAAAAGAAATATTTTAAAAATACTAAAATACTTTGAACCCAATGTGTATTCAATTTTAATATATATAAGTCCATTTAATATAATTTGTTTTTCAGGATTATTACTTTTCAAACAATACCTTGTAAATAAAAAAGTATAAATCAAAATTCAAAACAAGCAATTTATTTCAAATATTCTCACCAATATTTCTTAGAACACGACATTTCCAAATTTCTAAAATCAACACAAATGAATCTGCTGAACTGTACCGAATAACATAATGAAGTAACTGAAATGGATATCGAACAAATATTATCGCAAAATACTTTGAAAAATATTTTATTTGAATTTTGGACAAGAATATATTATTTTAAAGTTAGTTCTGTACTTCTAATTTCGGTTAGAATGTTTCTGACAGCTTATTTGCCAAGAATGTCCTATTACTTTATCATGCTAAAAAATATTTCCAGTATTTTGGATAAGAATAAAATTTAACGAAAATATTGTCACAAACTGAATAGTATTTACTTTTAAAATATATTAATCTTACTGACATTATAGGTATGACCATTCTTAGGAACAAATTTCATAGATAAACCTATTTTTATTAACAAGGTATAAAGAAAAGTAAGAACGAAACTAACACTGATGCGAGGTTTTTGTTTTATTTTATAAAATGTCGTATTATACTAATATCATTGGCATATGGCATTTTGAAACAAAATTATTTTTTTATTTATTGATTATTTTAAAAGCAGTCCAATTTAGTTTTTGGTGTCAAGGATATTTAAAAGAATATGTATTCATTTCTGTATGCACTTCTGCGTTGTGGTGCGTGCTTGAGAATTTCCAGAGATTCCTCTTTTTCGACACGTGATTTCAGTCCAACATCTATGCAAACACCAAGACAATATACTTAAATATAACTTATTAATACATATTTTATATTCATACACAGTTTTAAAACATTGTTGAAGTATTCATACTTAAGCATTTAATAATAAAGTATTTCCTTTATATGACGAAAAACTTCGATTATGCGTTGTTTTCCTAAATTATATAAGTATAATTAATGTCTCATATACAATGTGAAAACCATTTTTTCTTACGTATAAACATTATACTTTTATACGGCTAAAATCTCAAATTACAAATGGTTTCTTAAAATATTATATTTCATTTTTCAGTTTTTCGCTGATAAATCTTTCTAAAAATAAAATTTAACATGAATTCTTTTTCTTGAATTTTTCTATCGGAGAGAACATTTAGGAATGACCACCGCGAAGCCGAATTCCCACAGGAATTCTGACCATTCTTGAATTTTTTAGCAAGTTTTCCGATTTTCAAACTACTTTCTTTCAAGTTGTAAAAATTTGTTCAAGTATATAGTTTTCGTTTTGAAAAGATAACACCATTAAAATAAAAATATTTTAAAATATTACTTTCAGCGATGGCATCATTCGTAAGATTAAATCAGTGTTGAACGGGTTGTTTCTTGAAATTAATTCGCATCTTTAATACTACGCTTCTATTTATATGTAAGTACACTTGAAAAAAGATGTATAATTTAAAAAACGTATACACATTGTAAATTAATTTTAGTAAATTCGTGTAAATAATATAGAACGATAATATGACAATGATATGAATTATATTTTGTTTTTATTAATTAAATTAAGAGATCATTAAGAAATTTCGCATTGAAAATAGAGATTTCCAAACGATTTCTTTTAAAATTTTATTAAATTAATTGAAATTTACGATTTCCAAATGATTTTTCTAAATTTATTATTTAATCATTTAAGGAAAAATACTTTAGCTAAAATTTTGATTTAGATTTTATTATGGATATTTTATTTAATGATTCGGAAAATTAGAATTTAGAAAAATATCAATTTGATCCAAGATTTATTATATTCTAGTTTTTAATTTATTTTAAATCTTTTTTTCTTATTTCCGAATGATTTCTTAAAATAAATTTCAATCTAAATTGCCAACGATATATTTTTAAATGTTTCCAATAATTATTTCCTGTTTTTCAAAGACTTATGTTATTAAATGTTTATTCCTTTTTATTTTTCTTAATATAAAATGGAATCATTTTCTTTTAGGACGATATTAAAACATAAATGGTCATTTTCTATTATCGAAATTGAATTCCATCAGCCATGAGGTTCGAGATTAAGGTTACTTCTAAATATAAATATTAATACTAAATATTTTTTTCCCAAATGTGTAGGTTGCTAAAGTAAAATGACTATTTTGCTTAAAATTAAGAAAATGTCAATTAAAATAGATTCACCTTATAACGTCTATAGGTAAAAATTATCAATAAAATAAATTTTGAATAATAGTAATTCGAGAAACTTTTGAAATACGATTAATTAATTTTGTTGACTTGACGAGATTTCTGCTAGATATATTCTGGTAACAACCAAACTGAGAGATAAATAATAAGAGAAAAACATTAATAATAGAAATTGAAGGAGAAACTAATAAAAGCATATAAAAATCAGAAAAACTAATAAGAGAATGAAAGAAAATATGAATAATGGAAAAAATGGAGGGGAAAATAATTTGCGAACATGAATAAAAAAAGAAAAAGAAGAAAACAATAGAATATTCAAAAAGGATAAAATAATAGAATATAAACAACAGAAAACAAAGAATAAACATAGAGTAATATGGATAACAGAAAATGAATAATAAAATCTTAAAAAAAAGGAAATAAAATAGAAAAAATTTAATAAATTATTTTAGAATGTTGCTATGAAAATTTGCATTATAGTTGGCGAAATTATTCATTCTTAACTCTAAGAAAGTTGGTAATTTTATACGCGTCGCTTCTTTCTTTCGTTTTAATTCGTAATTTAACAAAGCAAGTGTTTAAAAATTACTTTTAGATTCTGTACTTACTAAACAACAAAGAACGCTAATGCTTATTTATGAATGTAGTCGTTCTTGTAAAAACAACACTTATATTTCAAAAACATAATTTTCTGGATTGTATTATTTTCAAAGAGAGTTAAATAATTGTGGATGTTTATATTTAAATAATTTTCAAATTTGTATCAAGTAAAATAATAATTTACCATATACGCATTAGTTGCGAAAACTATTAGCTATCTTGTATTGCTACACTAAGATTAAGGTTGTGATCAAGAAACTAGCACAGAAAATGAAAACAGGAAATAAGGGATAACAGCTCGTTCCTTTTAGAATTACTTAACTTCTAAATGTAAACACGTTGGAAAAATAAATTTAATTTCCTAAATTTTCAACAACGAAACAAAGTGTTTTTTGTTACATTTTCCAGACTTGAAAGCCAAACAAATGACAATGAAAGAATTTGCCACAATAAAGAAACACACGTGACTGACAGCTAAGAAGGAAATTACTCATGAAAGTTATTGGCTGTCACAATAAATCGAAATAATGAAGCAGCGTTAGAGAATAAAGATAACGAATTTGCATTCATATTTAAAAGGAACACGCAATAAAAATTTATATATAACGAGTTCTTTTTTTCAGGAAAAGAGAAAACTATTCAAATATAATCATAATAAAAATCAATAAGCAATACACAAGTAAAGTAAACGCGTTCGAAATGGGGAGGGACCGAAATGTTCCTGAAAACAATGATTTGTCCTTGTTGTAAATCGTGAAACCACTTTTGAAGGCTCTACTCATAACACGAGGTCAGACGAAGGTCAGGAACAATTAATATCGTTTACAAGCACTTGTATTTATGAGCACGCCACCTACCGGTCATGAAAAGAAAAAAATAACGTTCAGAGAATAAACAGATATCTTTACAACTGGATTGTTTCCCAAAAAATGGTAACAAAGTATTTCTTGCCCAGAAAAGTAAAATGACAGCGTTGTTCGATTCGGAAAGTTATTACTGTGGTACTTTGGATAAAAGTTGATTCTGTTTACTTTAGCGTGTTTCACATTATGGTATAAATTTCCACTCCCTGTTTTAGAGCTCTTAGTTCCGCAATTCCTTTTTTTAATTGTTTTGCCCAGTCTTTTGTTTAGAATCAACAAAAGATTTCATTGTCGTATTTTATTTATTGTTCCAGAATAAACGTGCCATTTTTATGAGTATATCAATTCATTTGCGAACAAGAGACATTTATTTTAATTAATTAAGTTCTATTAATGATCATATTTCTGGAAATGATCTGGGTTTCGTAACAATATATTCTTAAGTCTTATTCGAAATTAATAGCGAAAAAATAAAAATATTTTGCTGGAATTTTCGGCATCATATATAATTGAAATATATTTTTTAAAATGTTAATTAAAATGTTAATAGTTATTTGTGATATTTATCAGCTTGTTATTGTTCAAGAAAATAAATAACTTGAAATAATATTATTTAATTAAAATAAGAAACATTTTCTATGAGAGAAATGTGATAGTTATTGGAAAACTTTCCTCTTGTTAAAGTTTAGAATAAAAATGACAGAATTACAATTTTATCTTTGGTGTCTTTGATTAATTCCTGATATTGTAAACAACAGCACCCTTATTTTAATGTTATAATTGAAGAAATTATTGCGATAATTTACAATTTAAAATGGACCTAACGTTACAGTTGGCTGGAATACAATCTTGATTAATTTTGCATTCATGATTTTGACTTTTTCTTGGTTTATTTTATACTTTAGCAAACTGTAGATTTTTTTGTAAAATCATAGCAACAACAAACGATGTATATCACTTCAAAATTGTCGTTTTTTCAGCTAATTTTTTTAAATTTTGGGCGTATAGGGACTATCTAATAAAACACAGATATACAGTTCATGATTCTCATAGAGCTTATAAATCGTGCATAACATTATATTACTCAAATTAGATTATCGTGAGCATCTGGTACTAATGAGGCATGTCTTATAACTGATCCCACATTTATCGTTTGCACTCACTTCAGCTATCGTATTTAATTAAGAATATCGTTTGTTTTTTCACATGATTATATAGAAGAAAACACTTAAAAATTTGTTGATTGTAAAATCATTTCAAAACAAGTTCCAGGCATGAATTTTCAACAAAATCAATGCATTCCGCAGAGTTTGAAAAGAAACTTGTTTTCAACTGCACCAAAAGGGAACATGGTACAATTAATTAGACACTTAATTGACGCTCTTAATGGTATCAATATTTATCGCTTCAGAACTATCTACAATCAAATTGTTTTGATGGAACAATGTCCCTTTATTAGAAACTGCTATCAAGATCGTCTGAATTCTTTAAAAACTCGTTGTGATGAAGGATGCACTAATTCATCGAATGCAAAAGCTCAGGGGAAAGGAACGTGACAGGCATAATACAATGATCGTGATGCAGGCCGTGGCCTTCTTCTGGGGGGGGGGGAGGGGGAGAATTCAAACACTTTGCATCAAGAGAAGGAACATTATATAGCGATTATTATCCGGTAAACGGATTATTAGAATGATGATTGTTTCGTCAATGGATGTGGTAGGGTTTCTTCCAACCATCACGGAGCAAACGTCGAAAGAAATGTAATGATCTTTTAGCTTCTTTGTAGAAATGGTTATAGAACCTTACATGAAAACTGCTTTTACTAGCTTGTAAGGAATATTTCCACATTTACATGAGCTTGATGCTGAATTATCAAAATTATGCACAATCATCGTTTTCAATCATTATGAGAACAATATTTTCCTCCATAAATATTCAATTTAAACAAGGATTTTTTTGTGTATAAACGTGAGAGTCATTATCGCATTATTATAGAAAAACATATGATCATTAATATACAAAAACTTACTATCATTATTTTAGAGATAAATGCATAAGGCATTGTTCTTTAAAGGATAATTTTAAAAATTTATGAGCATTATTAATCATATTTGACATGAGGCTAAAAATATCAATAATAAAAGCAAGCATTTCGTATTGAAACATTAAAGCTTGCATCAGATAATTTAATTAAAGTAAAATGGAAAACGTGTTTACAAACTTGTAAAAAATATTTGAAAGTAAATTAGGTAAAAAAATTTTAATTTATGCAAAAACTTGAAAAAAAATCTTTAATTATTTCTAGTCATTAAATGCAAATAAAATTTAATTTATAATCTACGGAAACAAAATTTTTAAAAAACCATTTCATAAAAGCTGAATATTTTCTGAAAAAAAAAGATATTTTTATAAAATATCTTTTTTTTCAAAGTTATGATGTCTTTGAGAAATGAAATAAAATTAATTCGTTTTTTGAAAAAAAATTTGTTATAAAAATATATGTATATAAAATTATAATACATTATAATTTTATATACATATATTTAAAATATTATCTTTAATAATTATCCTTTTGTTATCTTAATTATCTTTTTGAATGTAATAAATTATCTTTTTTGCGCCATTTAAAAAATAAAATAAAAATGATTTATATAATACATAAGATTATTAATAAATATGAAATAAATCAAAATTTCTTGAGCTGTGATGAAAAATGTTCATAATATTTTCGCTAGAAAATGTGTTATGGATTCATGAATTATATCAAAAAATAATTGCAAGTCAACACGAAATTGCTTCAACGTCAATTAAAAACAAAAATTTATTACGCTCTACATGCATTATTTAAATAAAGGACACCATCAGGATCTTATAATTGAATTAATCACGATTAATACAATTAGTTAGTTGGTCAACATTTTGCAGAAAATGGCTTCCAATTTATCAGCTTTTCATACTTGAGAGTGGAATATCTGTCTTGATATTCTACATGTGTTTAATGAGGTCAAATATTTACAGCTGACAAGTTCTAATCAGCGATCAAGTCATAAAACAAATTATCACAGGATTTGGATTTGTTGTTTATCATAAACTTTTTATCTAAGTGTACTTTGAGAGTTGGAATAACTTGTAGTAACAGATGAGATACCAAGAGCTTTTATAAATCAAATTTGCTTGAGTTTTATGTCCAAAGGCCACAAATAAAAGCCGCCAAACAGACCGCCAATTAGACAAGTGAACCTGGTTTCTTTATACGAAACAAAACACAAATTACAACCTGTTGCGACAGGTGTATAAATCATTGGAACAGGATTCACTTTGCCCGTATGTTATTATGAAGCATTTATATCTGGAAGGCCCAACACCCCCAACAAGATCTTGATCACCATGCTGATTATACAGATCTTTTGTGATTTTTTTTTTCAACGAAATGAATGTGTATTTCCCGCATTTAGTCCATCCTTTTTGAGTTTAGGGTGGCATAAGCATAGCAAGTTCACTTTCATTGTTGGAGATGTCGGTATATATAAAATGAATTATTAATGACTTTAATCCACATTTAAAATGCTTTGGATATGATTTACATTATGAGTTAATATTCAATTCACAATTAATATTTTAACTTGATTCACAATTATTTAAGTGTAAAAATTTGGGTAAGATTATACTTTAGGGTACCCCTTTGATTCTCGCTAAGTTGTAATCGCGATTGATCGCCAAGCTGGGCAAAACCGAATCGTGTTCTGATTAGTTTAAATCCAGTAGAGGCTCTAGTTGGTTTATCATTTTTAAAATTTTGAAAATCCAACGGATGTTGCATTATTTTTTAATGTTCAACCATACCTGTTAGCACTGTAATCGGCGCGAACAGGAATGGCGCCAAAAAAATCGTCAAGTTCGCCAAAGTGCCCCCTAAATTATAGTTTTACTAAAAAATTTTGATCAGGACTATTGATCATTTATTGATTTATTTATTGATTTGATAAGGTTTCTTTTGTCCAAAGCGCAACTAGCTGCACGTGTCAACAAGATGAAGACTGAATTTCAATCAGCAGCTTATTTACTAAACTGTTTCTAGAACGAAATTAGAAGAACCCCAAATTAAAAAAGAATTTTTGATGTTTTAAAAAATTCGAAACTCAAGTATTTTTTGGATTTACTGAGGTAAGGAAATCGGACACATTTAAACAAACAATTTTAAGAAACTGTTTGTTTAAGGAAACCCGTCTCTGACTTTTATATATACTGTGATAAAATGCTTTAGACACAGATTATTTCTAGATCCACTGATTTCGAAAAATTAAAGGTTCAACTCCCCAGTTGTAAATCTGACATGAAATTTTTGAATTTTCGAATTTCAAATCTTTTTCATCATTCATTAGTTTGAAGAAGCCGTAAATTCTCAAATTACAAATCTAATTAAAAAAATAATTTATTATAAATTATTTTTTTATAAGAATTAGATTAGAATTTTTTGAGATTTAGTATTAGAATTCTTAAAAAAAAAATAATCTCAAATATTCTTTACGATTCACTCATCCCAAAAATGGTAAATTAATCAATAATTTGAGTTAAAACATTCGAACCTTTTATTTTTATTTTTCAAAATTAACTTTTTTCAAGAAATCATATAAATCTTCCATTATATTAACTTTTAGTATAGAATTTCAAAGAATAGAGAAATCATTTATTCAAAATTTTAAGAGATTATGAAAGACTATAAGAGACACCATATAATGAAATATTTTTATTTTTTATATAACTAATTTTAAGTAAGAAAACGATTCATTCAAAGAATTAGGACACCTGACACGATTCCAGCGCAGAAGCAAACCAAAATATTAGCTCAATAAGTGATCGTTTGACAGATTGAAATTGTATCCAACAAGACACGCTGTAGAAAATTATCTTTTGTTATCGAGAATG
Source organism: Latrodectus geometricus (assembly GCA_026290005.1). Classification (NCBI taxonomy): domain Eukaryota; kingdom Metazoa; phylum Arthropoda; class Arachnida; order Araneae; family Theridiidae; genus Latrodectus; species Latrodectus geometricus. Next base: position 57,156 of record JAPDSC010098189.1, on the reverse strand, counting down.
TTGATTGGCTTGTTCTGTTTACATAAACAGATAAAGCAAACATAAGCGAAAATGAAATTAGTTCCGCAATTATAATTCGCTACAACATATTCCATATACAAATGTGAAGGAAATTCCACTTCTGTTTATCATTAACGCCATTAAAACACAATATTAAAAATAACTATTATTATATTGCTTTGACTTTATAATATATTCGAGATGAAGATTATTACCTAATATGCTGAATGTAAGTAATTTAAAGGAAACTGTCAGAAGAGAGAATATTTACAAAATTACATTTCGATCATTTGAGGGTATTATTTTTAAAAATAAAAATTTGTTACCCCATATTTCCAATCAATTTTCAAAATAAATTTTAAAATATTTTAAAAATTAAATTCTAAAAAAATGAAATTTTATAATTATTTTTAAATTAAATGTTACTAAAGTACTTTCAAAAAGATTTTATATACAAAATATTGTATGCAAGTGAAACTATATATTTTTAGTTTGATTTGCATATAATGTTTTGTAAAGTCTTTTTGAAAACACATTAATTTTTAATTTGTATTTTGTTTTTTAGATTATAAATTATATTATAGTATTGATTATAAATTAATATATTTTGTTTTTTTTATAAATCATATAAAGGAATTTAGGAGATAATCTATATGGAATGTCTTATTATAATTATTATATATATGCAAGAATTGAAAGATAATCATCATTAACTCCTAAGATCTTTCTACCAATACCAAACAATACTGAACCAGTACAATACTTTGACAGTATTTTGACATCGAACAGAATTAGCCTACCACTTGAAAGATGTTATAAAGTATTTTTGGTATTCACAGTGTATTTGGGTTCTAATAAAATTTTTCATGAGTTTTAACCGTATTTGAGTGTCATAAGGAGAAAACCTGGAAATCTCACAAACACCTACTCTGACAAGCGTGTATATAGATACACCAGAAGTGGTTAATTAACTCCATTTATTGAGCAATGGCTGGAATCAAAAATGGGATTTTCTCTATGACTGGGTTCTTCTTACTATTAAACGACCTTGAAGTCTTCTAGAAGACGCTCTTCAATTATTTTCCATTCCAAAAGAACATTCCTAGGACATTGATCTCCCCCCCCCCTGGTTTGCTTTGTTCTGGAAATCATTTCAAATAAATTATTCTTATAGATATATTCCAAAATATTCAAGTGGGAGTATATAATGATGTTTTTATAAAACTAATTATTATTTATATACCATAAAATTCAGTGAAAATTTGCAAGATTTCCGAGTTTAATTACCAACTACTCCACCTCTTTTGAACTTGTTGTTTTTCCGATGTTCATTTAGCGATTTCCGATAACCAATTCAAAGTGAGAAATAACTCTTCGTTAATGCCTTTTTTAAAAAGAGACTTTAAAATTTAACTCATACACTTAATAAGCTACTCAAATCTAAATGAGAGAATAAATTTTAAACTATGATCACAGGTATCTTGTCAAAGGGAGGTTTCCCCCTTTTTTTTTAACTGCATAACGCAGTGAAACCGTCAGATCAAAACACTTGTGAAAACAGTTTTTAAAAATTTTAATTAGTATTTTAAATTTCAGATTGTGAAAAATCTGATTGCATGCATTTTTCATTTTTCATTAATAAAAAAAAAGAGCACTGCAAAATAAAATTCCACTCCTGAAGCACAGTACATTAACAATAAATCAAACTGATATTTTCCTAAAACTATTTAATTAAAATACGAAATGATAATTATAAAAATTCCATAAGTGTACTCGCTAATTATTTCATTTCAGCTAATTACCCTGAGATCCAGTCAATATTTAAAACTGGAATACATTTAGTACCTCAATTAAAAGTAATCACCATAATTAATTAACGCATGGGCTGCAACTCTCGATTCATTGGACGAAATAGCAAATGAAACATTTTAATCAGCCAATTACAGCAAAGAGAACTTCAAGAGAAAAAGCTCTTTTTAAATTCCCCCCCTCCTCACTTTGCCATCCCCCCATACACTTTTCTCTATTAAATTTATGAATTGCAATTACGCGTCTATTTCTGAAAAGAGTTTTATTATTTTTCAGGAGATTTTTAAGGAAGAAAAGAGACAGAATTTTATGCGCGTTTTATATAGGTTTCCTTCTCCCTCTCATAATCATAGAGGGGGGGAAAGGGGGCTGAAAAATTGGAAAAATGGAAGTGGGAGGGAAAACAAAAAAAAGGGGGAAGAACACAAGGCAGGGAATGAAAATCCAATTAAGTTAAATACACGTCAATTGGAACTCTCATTGTTTACATCGTTACGTGTTAGTGCTGACGAACAAAATACAAATAACAAACTTATTCTAAAAGATAAGGGGGGAGGACAGAAAGAGGATGGGGAACAAAAAAAAAGGACTTATGTTCATCGAGAGCTACCTCGTCGCAATTAATTTGTCCTCTATTAGTTCATTAATAAAAGCACTTTTCTTTAAATTCTCGCTTGAGAAGCAATTAAAAAGATCGCTAGATACAAGGCCTCATAATGGAGTTTATATATTCATTTAAGAGCGCGCGCACAATGCATGGGTGTACAAATAGAAGGATGTGTACCTTACAAAGAAGCAGATTGGTATTAAGACATTAGATAACACGCAAAATAATTTCGCTTTTTTTTATTTCGCAGGTGGAATTATTTTCGTATCGCTATGATTTGCAATAAACCGTTAAATCGAGTAATTGACTCGAGTCACTTTAGAATGATTCTTCGTTTGTTTTGACGATGGAGAAAGGAAATAATCTTTCTTTTTCTAATTAACCATTTGTGCTTCGATCAGCGTGTTTCTGTGCATATTAATAAGCAATAAATGCAGTTGCAAGAAGTCGATACAAGTACGTTTACATGTGAAAATATCAGCCAGATGTTTTTCTAACAACAATTAATTTATTTTCACAGTTTTAAGGAATGATTGTTATTCGTTTGTAAGATTATGCATGAATACTTTTCGTCATAAAATTTTGTTAAATACTAATTAATGAAATGCCCTTAGCAGTCTAGTCATCTTTCTGAAGAAATGAGGAAAGCTTAACATGCAGGATATTTGCTCTTTTTATATCTCAAATTACTTAATTTTATTTCCTAATCTTAATTTAAAACCTTTTATCGATTGAGAGTAATCTTTTACTATCTATAACAAACATATATTTATGAGTATATGTATATATAGTATTTTTATATTATTTAGTTTATTATTGTATACATCAAAGTAATTATATTTAATATAATTACTTAAAGTTTAATCACGTATTAATATAAAAAAGTTAAATAATTATTTAAATCTTTTTCATTTTATTGGTCAATTATGTTGATTATACTTTTATATACTCGTAAAATGAGAAAACTTATGTGAGCCACTTTTCAAATTTTATTAAATAAATGAGACCGTTGCCAATTGTAAATAATAATATGTAACCACAAAGACAACGAGTTCATCACTAATAATAGCTCATATCACTTATTCCAAAATGCTTTCAATGCTAGTGCGTGCGCATATATAAAATAATTTGAATAAAGTGTGTGATTTCATGTTAAAAAATTTTATGAATATAAAAATATAATAATAGTAAAAAATAGAAAAATAAATAAATAATATTATTTATAAATAATTTTATTAATAAAATAATTTAATAAAAATAATATTAATTTTTTTAATTATATTTTTTTAATTAATTTTATAAATAATATTAAGGAATATTTGTAATTCAAAAAAAAAAAAAATCTAGCACAAAAACGCATATAAATTTTGTCAGTTTATAAAAATTAATACAAAAATTTTTAATTCAAAATATCATAATTGTTAAGGTATTATAATTATTACTAAAAATTATTTCTTTTTAAATATAAAGAAAATTAAAAGACGATGACGATGGTTTGACTGAGAAAACTACAATTTTTCTCCAATAAAAGATTCTCAAACATGTTCATCTATTATATATTTTTATTAGAATTATTAAACTTTTATAATAAATGAAAAATAATTTTAAAACAAAGATAATTTTAGAAGTTCAATGTACATATATACATTACTCTTGTTTAATTTGAATGTATTTTTGTTCTAAATTTAGAATTTTTTACTATTTCTCTTTATGTAATCTAAATCAGAATAAAATCTTCGTATTCGTTATGTTATTTATTAATTATATCTTTATAACATAAAATATCCTTACTTGCATCTAAATTTTCAATTTATGAAAGTTTTAAGGAAGTTTAAATGGCAATATTACGAAACCACATAATTTTCAAACTAATTTAAAACACCAACAGAAAAATATTATATTTGTCCTAAAAAAAAAATTATTCGGAAACATTTTCGAAACTCTTCCGTCTAGAAGTAAACAATTGATTACAATATAAATATCACAGTATGTAAATTTAATGTCTGCATAAAATTTTCACCCAATTGTTATCACACTTGAAATTATATTTGTATTCAATCAATGCAATCTGAACATAAAATTTTACGTCCTAATACAAACAAATAAATACGAGAAAAATCGATTACTTATCAGCAGAAATATGAAGCAAGCGATTACGATAAAAACAATTCGATTTGAGATTGGAATTCGATTCTTAGTAATAATTACGGTTGCAGTTTCCTTTAGAAATAAAAGTTTTCCGCTCCAATTACCAATTGCTCTGAATGAAATAAGGATATTAATCTTTGTACATGATTATTAGGTTTCGAGATCAGATTTTATTGAATGTTTACGACACAGAAATTAGTTTTCACGATATCGATCAAAAATTGGCTCTGTCAGTAGCTGAGTAGAAATGAAAACATTTCCCACAGTACAATAAAATTTTCAAGTCATTTCGTATTCATGAATATTTAAATTAGAAAATGTTATTTTATCAATATTTCGATTGCAAGTTAATTGTGAGAAATTCAGTGGCAACAATAAAAAATATAATTCAATGGAACGGTTGAAAATTTTTTAAATAAAAAATTTGATTATTTGTATGCATCATTACTGAGAATATTTACAGAAATAATTTTTTAAACCAATGAATAAATTGTATAAAATAATGTAATTAAATCAATTTTAGGTATGGATTTTTATTTGCAAAATATTTGCAACTATAAGCAGTGATTATGTTGAAGGAACGTGTAATCACAAAGATAACGAGTTATTCGCTACTTATGACTCATTTTACCTGTTCCAAAATGCATTGCGTGTTAGTACATGCGCAAACATGAATTCATTTGAATAATTTCTATGAATTTCAAGTTTATAAAAAGTTTTTTTATGCACATAAAAATATTTTATTTGTTAATAGAATATTTAATTAAAAGTACAGATGTTACTCTAAATTAATTAATTGTTATGATAAGTTAGAGATTAAAAATCTAAATTAATCTAACTTTTCAGTTAGAGGAAGCAAAGCTTACTTTCTTTATAAAATAATAGGAATGCTCATTAAAAAAGGTCTATAAATACAGCTGAATTTTTAAGCCAAAATAATTGTAATCCAAATAGAAATTATAAAAAGGAAGATTTTTCATTTTTTAATAAGGATAAAAGTGTTTCTGTAAATACTATTTAAATACTATAAACTGTAAATACTATTGATACTGTAAATAGTATTTAAATCGGATACTATTATAGCGAGCATACATTCGAAAGGAACTGTAAATATATTATAGAATTAAAGTAAAACATAATTTAAAAAACTGGAGAAGAGTTGAAATCCCTTGAAAATTTATGTTAAGTCTTTGGGTAGAAATATAAATACACGAAAGAAAACATTCTTCTTAAATTTATGATTTGAATGGTTGCCTATGAAATTTGCAGCCATCTTAACTTTAATTCTGTGTTAAATACAAGTTTTGACAAATAATTCAACCAAAGTTGCTTTTCGCAAAAAATTTACTGCTTGCATCCATCAATGAACTCATTGTCGTTCAATGTTATTAATAAAAATCAAGATGTGTTTTCACCTTTGAATTATATAAAGCAGGGGAATAAAGAAGCTATCATACAAAGACATCGAAAAATTCTGTGATCTCCATATTTTTCCATTCACTCCACCTCAGTTTACTTGGGCATTAAAATCAGTACTAATTTTGTCCACCTCCAGCTTTCACAGATTTCTTGGGGACAAAAGGAGGCAGCACTCCAGACAGTTAATGCATTTCAATTCTAATTTGTCGGTGTTCAGCAATTAAGAATTCTCCACCACTCCCCCGTCACCCTCTCTCTTTCATGGACAACCCCGTTTTCAGTTTTAACGAACCCCCGAAGGCTGAAACGAATCCCCTCGATTCTTTTCCGTTAATAACAAGGGGGTGGAGGGCCTACCCACCCCTTCCGTCCTCCTCCCGTGTTCCACACCAGATTTACGTCAGCCCTTCATTACCGACATTCCAATTAATCGGCGAAATTCCTCTGTCATTAAGAAATCCGACAACTCAACTCGCCTTTATATCCCACCCCCTTTTCAATTCGATGCAAACACAGACGTCCGAAAGACCCTGTTGAGGGAACAGAAGGAGAAGAGGGGTTATTCACGGTGACAACAATCGCATCTCAAAGAATTGCAACCATCCCTTCCCGCTTCTGCCCACATCTCTGAAAGAATGCATTTGTTCAACCGTTGTGGACAGCACTTATTCTCTCAATCCCATATAAATCAATTAAGCTGAGAAAATAAATTAGAAAATCAATTCGAAAGTTATCTTTGAGTGCTATTGGAGCAACTCAGAAAATATAAATCGACAAGCCATCAATTTTACTTTTCTAGGGATCCATTACATAATCTTATGAATGCTATTCAATAAATTTTTTAACCCAGTACATGTCATAATTACTTGTTCTTCTTGAATAACATATATTTGGACATTAACAAGTATATATCTAGTTTGATTTCTTGACATATACAAACTTTAAGATTCTTTTGGTACTTGGTAGAGTGGGCAATAAACTTGTATTGACCAATAGGTTGGTTTGGGCAATATAAACTGTATAAGGATGCATATTTTTAAGGACTATTGAATGATACTGAATCTAAATTTATAATAATCAATTTTTGAAAGCACCTCATGCACAAAAGATTAAGACTGAAATAGTAGTCTTTATTTTTTAAAAAGAAGAAAAAGAACTGTGACTGTTAGATGTAAAGCAACAAACCAACAATTTTCTTCTACTATATGAGGATTTTTTTAAGAATATATAATTATTTTGAGAAAAGATTGTATAAAATTTTTTATTAGAGGATGGTAAAATGACTCTCTTTTTCATCAAACCAATTTCAAAATATCTCCAGCAGTTGTCAGCATGCCTATGTTTAATAGAATAGTTAAAATAATAAACCTTTATGGTTGGAATTTGTTACACAATCAATAACTAACTAGCAGATTAATTTAAAATAAAACATTGAAAGCGTTTTTAGTTGCAGCATTATCATATACTTATCCATACTTTATCATTAGAATACATATTTGTCCTAAATTTTCTACCATAGATTCTAATTTTGGATGCATCTATATTCTTCATAAAATAGATTCGAAACGAAGGGAAAAAAAAAATAAAATATGAAGAGAATGCATATCAGAGGAAATAAAAATTTTAAAATTTTTTCAGGTGGCAATGCCCTTGCTTTAAATGATCGAAAGGAAATAGTTGTGTAATTTATTATCATCCGAGCAACTTCTCACCTTTGCGGTTGAAAACACACCAGACAGGAAATATTCATGGAAATATAATAACGTTTTAAATCGTCATTTTGTTCTTTATTGTTTTACAAGTCATCTCCTTAAAAGAAGATGAATTCGATGAGCTGAAGAAAATCTGAACTTCCTCAATGAAAAACAATGAAATTCTTAAAAACAAAAGTAAAATAATAGAATATGATTTTTTGATTCCCTTATAAGAAGATGCAAGTAATTCATAATCTACTTTGAAAGTATGATCGCTTAATAGTTTCTCACCAAAAGGAATAATAGTGCGAATTTTTCCCACAAGGGGTCGCGGTGGAACAAATATCGCATATCTGTTCTTCTTCCTAAATTCAGATAATGATTAAAATATCAAAATCAAAAAATAAGAAAGTTATTCAAATTTCAAAACTTAGCCACAAAATATAAAATATTTTTTGATTAAAATATTTTTTATATATTTGTTTTTCTGACTTTGAATAGTTAAAACTAGTTAAAACTATTCATTTCTTATATTTTTTAATTAAGTTATTTCAATAGGTAAAATTCGAAATGCGTTTGCATATTTTTACGAATAGAATTCCATAATAACATTTAAAGAAATAAATGTAACCTAATTGAAGATTTTTAGAGGGAATTTGAAACATTAATCCATATTTAACTACTTTAAAATTACATTAATTTCTATATCTAGGAAATGAATATTCCAATATATTGAACAATAATCGATTAAAACGCCATATTTAAATTATCTCAAAAATTAGGCTTATTTATTTAGAAATAAATTTTTGTAGAAAAAAAAATCGTAACTACAACTTTAATTGGAATATGATATCTATATATTGAGAATATGATTAAAACATATTCATTGTATTTGCTTTTAAATAATTAAATTTTTAACCGTATTACAACTGTAGCTTATGTTTTACTAAATATTATTTTTTAGCTATATATAACACAATTTATGTAACTGAAAAAAATTTGTTCGATTGAGTAACATAATAATGTATTAGATAGATTATGAATATGAATTGTAAAAATCTGGCAGTAGACATAGCATTTATGTAATATTTGCACCTTCCGGTTTGAGATCAATTTTAATGCAGAGAAATATCTTATAATAAGAATCGATTTTGATTTTCGGATTATCCTAACTGATTAAGGTTTTAGCAGTTAGTATAATCCAACCATAATTAAGATTATTGTCGATCGATAAATAATTTTTTTTTGTAAAAAGAAGTTTTATATTTAAATAAAAAATTTTTGAAGATAATTATAATAAAATTGGTATAAATTACCTAATTATTTGTGAAAATTTAACATTCCTTGAAAGCAAAAATAAATTCTAGTTATATGATTTTAAATTTATACAAATCTAGTTACCAGATATGTTCTAAAATCAGTAACAATACTTTACATTGTGTTATCTTATTAATGGCCTGAATACTAGATTAAATATTGTAATTTATTATATTTCACTGTTCAATATGATTTTTAATGGAAAAATATCTGCGATGTAATATAACACAAATGAACTTCTAAACTGACGCAATTTAAAAACAATATTTTTTCAAGTTACCATCTATAAGAATTATCTAAAAGTAGTATAGAATACCAAATTATATTTGAATCTCATACAGTAAAACAGACCTTATTGTGTTCAGAACATGTTTTCTAAATAATATTATTTGAATAAAATCATTCTTAAATAAATACGCGATATCATGTTATATTTTATGAACTTGAAACAAACAAGTTGCACAAGAAATATTAATATAATAACATACTAACAGCGTTTTATGTTTTAGAAAATAACTTTTTATTGTATGATAAAAATTTTACTATTATAATAACGTATAATAATATGTCATACTATGCATTAAAAATATAATTTACGTACATACGTATAAGCATTATGCCATAATCATACAATGCCTAAAACATGTAATAACATGTTTTAGTATAGTCAGTAACGCAATTGGGATAACACACTATATATTTTACGGTTTGCGAAAAATTTCATCGGTGATAATAACATGCCATACTTAACAATTTTGAAAAATCCTAACTGTAGAGATAACTTATTATAACATGTTGCATTTTTTGATTAGGTAAGAGCTAAAAGAACAAGAAAAAAAAGCAGAATTATAAGACATAAAAGTGTATTATTCATAAAATATTTCCTAAAGTTATATTGTATGGAATTATAGTTACTATATATATATATATATATATATATATATATATATATATATATATA
>JAPDSC010098189.1:24914-35828 GCA_026290005.1 Latrodectus geometricus | reverse complement strand
GAGGAAAACTGGCGAATATATTTCAGTAATATAGCCTAAATGGATGGACATAAAAGAGATGTTTTCCATTCAGCGCTTAATTAATTGGCGAAAATATTTTTAGAGATCGTTTGTGTGTGGAGGGTTCAGTATATTAATGATTCATGAATCAATTTGTGTAATTTATTCATTATTCTCGAAAACACTGCTCAAAACATTTAGAGCCGTGAAAAAGTTAGAATCAATAGTACTTTTTGGAAATTATTCAAATGTTCTAAAAATTATAATAATAGAGCAATTTATGATTCATAATTCAATTCGTATATAAAATAAGAATAAAACTTATATAGACATATATATTGTCGATTATAATTCTATACATAGTTTTTGTATTATGTATTATTTATATTTAATGGAATAAACTCTAAAATTGATCAAAGAAGTCATATCGAATGATTAGAATTGAATAAGTTCTAAAAATATTTCACAATTCTAGGAATCAAGATTTGACTTATAAATCTAATTTCGAATAATTTTATTAGTATTTATGTAATTTAAATTTTTAGATTGGTTAAAAAATAAATAAAAAATAGTTAAATTAAAAACTTTAAAAAAACTATAATTAAATACGATTTCTGATGGAATTTCAAAAGTTTCAAAAGTTAAATGAATTAGTATATTTATAATTTATGAATCCATAAATATAATTCTGTTATTATTAATCGAACTTGAAAAGGTAGAACTAAAAACAAACGACGAAAAAATTTTGAATTATCAAAAAATTAAAATCAAATACACTTATATTTTAAAAATTTAGAATATTTTCTAGAAAATTTTTCAAAATTTGTGAAAATAAGCGAAATACTTTTGATTCATAAATCAATTCGTATATGATAACAATACTCAAACAATCATACAAAAAATCAATTAAGAATTTATAAATTTGAACTTAAGAACAAACCAAAAGCAAAAGATTCAAAATGTCCAAGAATTAAAATTATATTAGAATTTCAAAAATTAAATAAATAAATAAATAAAATAAATAAGATTTTCAGAAACCAAGTGAATTCTCAAAATATTTATAATTTATACATCAAATCGGATAGTGCCATTTTTATTTATAGAGTTGAATTTAAATAGATTGAACTGGAAAATAAACCAGAGAAAAATTTCAAATTATCCAAAAATAAAATGCGCCATTTTGAAATTAATTTGAATGTTTTAGAATGCTAAAATATTATTAATAAATTTTTACTTTTACGTTTTGAATAAATCTTAATCCGTATAATTCTACTTTTATTTATATATAGTTTAAATAAGTCCAATTAAAGAAATAAACCATAAAAAATTAAATTCATTAAAAAAATGTGTCCTTAAAAAAATGATTTAATTGTCTATGAAATAAAAATATATACATTTTTGAGTTAGACATTGACTTAAATAATTATTTTGTTAGTGTCAAATTTTCATTTGAATAAATCACAGAAAAATTTCAATTTATACAGGCAACTAAACTTAAATGTGTTTTTTTTTTAAATTTTGAAATTTTTTTAAAAAATGGAAATATTCAAAATATGATTCTAAATTAATAAAATTCAAAACAACCTAAAATCAATGCAACAAAAATACAAATCTTATAAAATTAAAAATAGAACCGAAAAATATATTTAAATGCTTTAAGTTGCTGAAACTGCATTGAAAGATAATTTTTGATACGATAAAGGAAAAACTAAACTAAATTTTTGTAGGATTTTTTAAAATGAACTAAACATTTTTAAAAGATATTATTGAAAGAAATAAACAATTCGATAAATACAAGATAATGAGATAAAATACCCATAATTATTAATTGTTACTCAACTAAAATATACGAAAACTTTCGATTTTCTATTTTAAAAACACGATCTCCGCATAATAATATAAGATAATCAATTATTGAGGAATTCCAGAAAACATTTGCGAAGACTTTTCAAACTTATGAAAACGGTGAAAAAAAATGAACATGGCTATCAGAACAAAATTTTTATCAAAAATCTATACAATTATGATAAAAACTAAAACGCATATCATCATTTTTTTTTATTTTCGTTATATTAATAATATTCTTTAGATATTATTAGTGTGTAACACGAAACAATACACAGATATCAAAAATTCCTTTTAAACACCGTTTAGAACGCCGAAACATCAACAATTTACGTGGACATTACAGCAAAAACATTCATCGGGAATTTACCAGTTTACGATGATTATTATGATTTACGATATTTATTAATCTAAATGTGGAAAAAATAAAAGCTTATGTTACTAATTGGACAAAACAACTTGCATTTTTCTCTAGAAAAAAAAATATATATAAATAACTGTTATTTAACTCAAACAGCATAAAATTACAGAGAAGGAATCTTTTATACTATTCCATCGAAGGACATGCATAACAATTGAAAGTTCATAAAAGCTCAAATTATATCCATTGCCATAAAAAAAAATAGGAATTTTCTGCAAAAACACCAAAACCCCAGACAAATGATTGTTCCCGAATTTTCAATTCTGTATTTATGATAAAAAAAATGATTTTTATTTATGTGAATATTAAACGGCGCTAAAGTTGTTTATGTTTAGGCGTTCTCTCTTAACGAAGGCCTCGTGTGGGGTCCGCCAAATAAAATTAATGATATGGTCCCACGGAACATTATCTTTCAAATTTGCAGGTGGTTATTATCCCCCCCCCCTTAATGTGCTCTATTTAATCTAAAAATATTTTTAGGTGAGATGCTATTGTTTATTTTTCCTGCCATCATATTTTCATTTTAAAAAAGCGGTGATAAAAAAGGCAGTTTTTTAATATTATTTTCAACTTGGCCTTATAACCTGATTGGTCCAGAATGTTTTACTTTGAACAATGGTTCTCCAAAATTTTCTTCTTCCTTTGGAAAGACCGTTATAACTTTTGATATGGTCTGTAATTTACAAACACTTAGAATTTTAAACGATACATAAATAATAACAGATGATGACGAAACGCAAATAATTATTTTGAGTTAGTGATGGATAGATTTATTTTTCCGGTTTAGTTCCTTGAATAATGAGTTTTTTTCCCCATCCCTAAACTGGCAAGATTATAATTTAGTATTTTACTTCATTGTTTTCCTATTTTATAGTGACGCGTCTTGCATTCTTGATTTTCAATTTTCGTAATCACAATAGATCTGATAAAATACACTATATTCTTAACTCATCGTGATTTCATTATCTTAAGATTTTTATTTTTCTATAAAATGCATCAATCATTGCTAATAATATAGCAATATTCAAAATAATTGTATTATGGAAGGAAAAATAAACCCACTTTATTCAGTTTTTCAGGAATATTTAGTGTGAAAATTTGACAAAAGAATGTGTTGATTCATTAAGTGTGAAATTTACATAGTGGCACATATGAATAACTAATTTTCATTTATTTTTAGAATTACACGTTACGCGAAATTTGATTGATATGATAAAATTTTTTAACTATATATATATATATATATATATATATATATATATTTAGAAAACATTTTTCATTATATCAATTTATATATATATTAATTTCAATTATAAAAAATTTTAATTAAAGAAATATATTTTTAATTTTCTTTCACTGATTTATAAGTACATTAAAAACGAGTATATTTAAGCAACTCCAACCGACATTTCCCATGCAAAATAATATTTTTATAATACTTTATTCAATTTAAAGCAAATGTATTTAAAAAATTCCTCGTCTTCTTTCAATGATCTTCTTTTGGTCATAATTACATAAACTTCCAAAATAGAAATCAAATGACCTATATTCTTATCATGAAATTGTCTTATTTCTTGATCTAAAAATAAAATGTCCCAAAATAAATTCAATAAAAACGACTTATTAGTTTTTATGTAAACTGGGGAATTTGAATCTTCCTAATTGTTTCGCGAGTTAAAAATATAGACGTTATCAATAATAATAGGCTTTATTTATGCAAATTCATAACCTACTACTTCTTTGTTTCGATGATGTTATTATGAGGTATTTTTAATCCTGTTTGTAGTGTAAACTAAATATACTTTTTCATTAATTATACATATTTCAAATTACTTTCATTAGGTGGTGGCAACCAACCATATTGATTTAAAAATTGCATACATTTATGTTGCATTGCAGTTGAAATTGTGTAATAAATAAATAAATGTTGGTCACAGTAATACAATCCTTAAAATATAACAATTAATTTTTAAAGACGATAGCGTAAAATATCGCTTGGCATTTGCTCTTCTCCAAAATTTGAACTGTAGGCAAAATGTCTTAATCACTATTTCTAATGGGTGGCAACGATAATTAGGAAACTCGCGACATTATGTTTTCATAATTTTTTTAAAATTTTTAAGAGCTGTCAATGTTAATATAAACTCAAATTGATTTTATACTTTCTCAAAAATCAAAAAATCAAATTGTAAAAATTGAATCTACTACCAAATCAACAGAAAATTTAATTTTTGTATGATATTATATTTTAATACATACTCTTCATATAAATTAATAATATAAATACTAGGTATTATAAGCAATAATATATTTATTCACAAATATATATACGTAATCTTACTATTTAATACAAAATGAATTTAATTTTTCTCACTGTTGTCATTTTTTAGCTCAAGGGCTAATTGAATGAGAACTTACAATTTAAAAAGGATTCCAATTCATAACGAACGTGCCCTTTCTAGGTGGGAATCGAACTTACGAAACTTTTGAGTTGAATGTCAAAGCAATAACTAATCATTTGCTAGCTCTGTTATTATAATATTAAGAATATTTTGTTATTCATAATAAATTACATGCGTTGAATAACTTTCCCACATTTTTGCAAGAAAAATTACAACCAATATAATTTTAATTTTTTATCATGCAAACAATATAGTCATTATAAAAATATCCAATTAAAAATCTACATTTGAAAGATCAAATTAAAATAAAAACTCATTTTTATCAAGCCTTTTTAAAATTGTGTTATGCAAGATTTTAACGAAATTACATCTAAATTGAAAATAAATGAGTTCTTTTAAATTTAATGTGAATGAAATTAGGAGATTTAAAATTGAATAGATTACATTTGATAAGACTTTAAGTGAGAAAAACTACCCAGCAAAATTCAAGTGAGACAATAAATAACACAAAATAATTTATATAAAATTGGTTCATTTAATGAATCTATAAATAACTGAAAGCAGTTTTATTACAGTTAAAAATTAAACAAATATAGTACTTAAGTTTTTGTAATAAAAAGGTGTCTCTTTTTCACTGTCATGACAAATAACCAGGTAAATAATACTACTTTCGCATCGAAGCTGAAATTAATAATAAAAAAAAGTAAGAAGTGACAACAACTAAATGGGACTGAACGAAAGGTGAAAGAATCACCAAATCCAGTTACATAGCAAATTGCTCTTTAAAAGGCTTTTTTTTTTACCTCTTTAGAAAACACCTCTATAGCCCTCAAATGACATCAGACCAGAAAAATGTTTTTCAGTGTATCCAAATTGACACAAATTTCTCCGACATAAAAGATCAATTTAACTACAACCGTGTCGGGACAAAGTATGTATAAAAAAAAAGAAAACAATTCGGATCTCCAATTTCCTGATTGTGGTATTTCTGCTAGATGAGAGGGTTGACAAAGATTTCTTTGATGGTCGTTATGCATGAGTGATAGCGTTCATTCAAGTCCAATCCGGACATCAAAGTTGCCGAATGTCCAACTGTCATGGACTTCGGAAATCGCCCTCTGATGTAATGTTGACAAACACATTCACACGTCAAAGTTGTTAGACTCGTCTTCTTTTGAATTCCGCATTTTCTTTTTCATCACTGAAAATCGTTGGTTTTGTTGAAGAGCGGCGATATATTTGCTATAATTAAAAATAAAAATTTTCTATTTGTGTAAACTGGGATAGATATTCCGTTATCACAAATTTGTGAGACATTCGTGACTCTAAGTTAATATCTGTGTTAAAAAACTTAGTAAAAATTTACTGTACGGTCGCTCTTGGCGACTTTTTCAAAAAACTGCCAAAAATCTCGCCAACCTCGCCAGACTTCACAAGCGAGGTCTGTAAATGAACAGAATATTCCATTTTTCATTGGTCGGTTCCCATTTTGTTAAGGAATGACCTGATGCAGAAGATGCACTTTAATGAAGACTTATAGATTGTAACTAAACACATTGTTACAATCTATAAGTCTTAATTGTTACATGTGTTCATTGACACGTTGTTGCAATTGTAACAATTACAAGAAGTTGGACACGATAATATTTATAAGTAAATATTTGATAAATATCTTCTATCAACAAATCATCAAATGATATTTTTACAGTCATATATGCTTCTGCATATAAATCATATTTTCAAAGCTTACAAACACTGAAATTTTAGTTAAATAAATCCCTCTACTTTAATTTTTAATAGCTATTTTTTAATAAATGTAGTTTGATTTTCCTTAATCCAATAAAAAATGGTGAAGTCTACTGTAATAATTAAACAAATGATTTCTTAAAAATATTATTAACATAATTAATTTTATAATATTACCCCCAATTCAATATAGATTAATAAATTTAACAACAATTTAAGAATAAAAATAACTGTAAATTCTTACTTATTAAAAATATATAATAAACCAATAAAAAGTTTAAAAATATTTTCATTTTAATTAATTTTTGAATTTGTAAATGCAGGTAAGTAAATTTGTAAACTGACTCAATTTTCAATTGGAAGAATTTTTATAAAGATTGAAAAAAATATATATTTTTAATCAAGGATGAAAGTTGCAGTTAATAAGTTTACTAGAATAGATTGCACTGAAATATGAAAATGGAAGTTTCAAATGAAACAAACAAGGTTGAAAAAGTCAATCAACTTCTTAAACATATGATAATTTCGTTTCTGAATTCGATAGTCAATGAACTTTTATGGAAATTTATAACAAATGTTTATAATCGAAAAGTGGCAACAATAAATGTGGAGGACTTTCCAAGGATTTCATTAAATCGAAAAAGAAAATAAACAAAATATAGGTCGACGTTCGCTCGATTTCGCCAAATTCCTTCAAGGTTGTCTTTTAAGAATCTTAAATTATTCATGTACCCTACTTTTTTTTATCCTTTACTCTCATTTGCTTTCTTTTGACAAATGAGATTATAAAAATGATTTATGAACATAAGTAGAAAAAATAGAACACGTTTTTAATTAAAAAATTGATTTCCTTCTCATTTACTTTGAACAAAAAACGTTTTTTTAACTGGAATTCCAATTTGCTTTCGCATTTTTATATAATAATTGTTTTTAATGTTTATTTCAAATGCATTTTAATTTTAGACTTATTTTTATTTTCATTAAGCACTCTTCCCTTAAAAGGAAATTACATTGAGAACAAAAATAAGTGAAAAAATCGACTGTTGAAAGGAAATTTAATTGATTTTTCTTAATATTTAATAGCTGACAGTAATATGATAGTGAATTTTTTAAAGTGCTATTGTATATGTCAATTTAATGAACATGCATATACAGATAGGAGAAATTCTTAATAATATTTAAAACTTTTATCTTTAAAACAAAACTAAGTTACATTATTTTATTCAGTTATTTAAAAAAAAAATTGTTTCAAATTTTCATATTAAAACTTAACTTGTTTAATCAAATTTCAAATATATCATAGGGGGAAAAAAAAATCAGTTGTGTAGCACTGCTGTCCTAATATACTATGAGCGTCCTCTACTGCTCTGCAGAGGAACTATTCAGTGAAGGCCAAGACATCATAAACTATGGAAGCTAAGGCTCAACCTCGCCATATTAACTGTAATATTTGTTTTAATGCTTATATGTGCAAAGGGTAGGTTAAAAATATTCCTACCTTGAACCTTTTGACCGTCTATTTTTAAAATATTTAGCTAGCCCCCCCCCTTATAATAGTCATTAAGTTATTAATATTTTGATGGTTTAAGTTATTTTTTGTGCATAAAAAAACAATAATTTGAATAAATCGTTTCATATTAAGTAATATTAATGAAATGTTAAAAAATACAAAACGAAGTAAAAATTAATGTATTAAAAAAGTAATATTTACAAATAAATTTAAACATTACAGATTGAAAAAAAATCGATAATATAAAAAAAGTGAACGATTCGACTACGACTAACCAGTTACAGTTAAAGATAAATAAATCTAGCAATTAATAATCAAAAGTTAATTTAAATTATTAGGATTCTAAACAAAGACTTATACAAAGTTTTCCAGAATTCATTTATTTAAATTAACTTTATCCCACAAAAAATATTAAGTTAATAATTTTATTGTTATTGAGAAAATTTCGGATTTAAAACGACTCGTTTTTTTTTTAAACTGCCCTGTACGCACCTAGCTTATTTGTGAGAGGCATTTCTGGATCGAATTATCGTTTGGTCCATTCTTTCTGCATGCATAATTTCCACAATTCATTTTCATTAGAATATTCTGCACTGCTATCATTCGGAGAGCATAATAATAAAGGTTAATTGCATCCAAGCGGAAAAAAATGTTGACGCAGGCATACTAAATGAATGTTTTAAAAAGAAAGAAAATGGCGGACGTTCATTATAAATGACTGCATAAGGAGGAGCACTAGTAGTGGGAAACGATAATTTAGAAAGAATCATTTATTCTAAAAAGACTTTTATATTTTGTTTCCTACATCGTTACTTTTATAAAATTCTAATTAAAAGTATTTTTCTCAGTCTATTTCTTCTTTGTCTGAAAATGTAATAAATCTCTAATGAAGATAAATAAAAGGAGAAAAGATAAGGGAAAATTCTGGCATTTTATTATGCCCTGTACGTCAAAAGCTTTTTGCGAAATATTCTGCAAACCCCTAAAAATGAAAATTTAATTGCCAGTATGCGACGTTAAAAATTTATTCTTCTGTTTAAATTACTTATGATAATTTTTTTTCCGCTGAAACACAATGGATTTTTCTTTTTTTATTTTGAATAATAATTATTTTTCAGATTAATGAGCTTTAGTAATTTTTACATTGTGGAAGAAATATAATTAGGGGAAATTTCAGTTTAATAACATAAAACTAATATGCGTTAAATTTATTTTTCATATTAATGAATATTTATCATCTTTTCTTCAATAATAAATAGTTCATTAAAATTTAGAGACGAGGTTTTTTTTCTATTTGAGTATTAAGCTTTAGGTGAAATTATAGCATGAAAAAACAATAAAAATATCATATAAAAAGTAATATTTTTCGCAATAATTATAATAATAATTTAAGCATCCCATTTTAATTTCCTTAAATTTTAATGAGATATAAAAATATAATCTACTTTTAAATAATAACATTATTAATTATCTTTTTTGAATTATTTAAAAATGTAATGAATTTCATTTCTCTTCGACATTTAATCTCCGAAGTAAAAATTCATTAAAAACTAAATTTAATTTTCCATGATATTTTACAATGGTTTTTAATATTGAGTTTCCTTTTATTTAGTAGATAAAAATTAATATTTTTATAATAATATATTCATTAAATTATTAACTGTTATTTTTTTGTTATCAACTAACCGAGAAAGAATTATGAAAATATATTTGGCAACGCAAAGTGAATAGCCTGTTATTTTATCTGTAATTGCTTGATAAATATCTACGCTATTAAGTGAATTCTAAACCATTACCAGCATTCACATCCGAAATGGGAATTGAACTTATAAACTGTTGACTATGGGCAAAAAAACACAGTAATCGAGAGCTGCAGGAAGATACTAATAGTATCATTTTATATTTACTTTTTGGAAGATGGTCTAATAATGAACTGCATTCACATTTCTTTTAGGGAAGGGAAAGAAGAGAAGTATCTCGGAAAACTTCCAAGCATCCACCCAAACATTGTGGCTAAGATCGAACCTAAAACATTCCACTTCGAACAATATCATTCTAGTAATCAGCCCAAATAAAATGCATTGGCATCATTTGCAAACTAATAATCATTTTTTTTTCTTTACAAGGATTTCTGAATATGTTTTAGGTATAAATTCTTTAAGCAGACACGAATTCATTAATCAATAAATGTTGATACCCTACTTCAATATTTCGTAAACAAATAAAAATTTAATTAAAAGACTTAATTAAAAATAAAAATTGAATTAATTTACAGCATACATTACTTTGATAAACAAGATAAATGGCATTCCTTTAAACATAATAAATGATAACTTCATTCTACAAAATTTACAGCAATAAAATTAAAATTGATAAAATAATAAAATGCGTTTCCCTGATGTGAATTCATTTTCATGTTCCATTAACTGCAACTGTAGCCCCCCCGAGACATTCCTGACTTATACAAAATGTCGGCTTCCTTGAAACAAAAGTAGCAATTTCTGCATCATTTTGTAGACCAAAGAAATAGTTGTTAACCTTGGTGGGGAGATTATTACTACCCCTAAGGACTATTATAAATTCTTTTTTTTTTCTTTTTTCTCTCGCCCATTACCGCTAGCTGTAGAATTTTGATTGAATTGCAACCTGTTGAATGGATTCTGTTCCAGATTCCTTTCATGTTTGGGAAGAAAGAAAAATGTCGGTCTTAAAAGAAGGAATTCTGAGCCTTCTTTTGAATTTGTAAGAACATTGTTTCAAAACAGAAGAATTGATACAAGAAAAAAAGATATAATGTTGGATTTAGAATAATACAATGTCACAACATTTCGATGGGAAAACATAATAATTATCGTAAAATATATTTAATTTATAATATCAATTTAATGTATTATATATATATATATATATATATATATACATACAATAATATTATATATATATAAACATATATATTACATATCAAGTTTGTATATATATATATATATATA
>JAPDSC010098189.1:0-14409 GCA_026290005.1 Latrodectus geometricus | reverse complement strand
TATATATATATATACATGACAAAAAATGATTTAAAATAAATGTTTTACAATAAATGAACAGACGTATAACCAGAAATATTTCTAAGGTATTATTTGTGCATAAATGTAAGAGTTTAGGAGAAACTCATACAAGATACACTCATACATACCGATAAACTTACAGATAAATAATTTTAGAGGTAACTTAAACCCGCGAGTCTTTCTGGAGATGATGCTTATATTTTATAAAGGGGGCGATTTCAAACCTCACCCCCTTTAAAAATATAAGCGCATTCTATGAGCAAATCGAATAAAACATTTGCTTTTTTCTGAATAGAACAGAGCCACCATAAAAATATCTAACAAAATTATATTTCAATCAAATACTTATCCATTATATTTATTATAACTGACAAAATAATAATTGAACATTACATATCAATTTATAGCTATTAGTTTCGTATGGACTCTTTAGGTTATTGAAAAGTTTTTAAATTACCAAAAAATAATTCTTCAACTTAAATTAAACTCATTAATTTTATTTTTTTTCCACTAAAATTGTATTCATATTTATGCAAACGTAAACTAATAGGAGGAAATGATTTCATTGTGCAAAATGCAAACATTGAAAATTTAGACACATTGCAAGTATTCATTATTGACTATAGAATTTTGAATCAGGGATAATGTTGCATTCGAAAATTGCAATGTACGGCACATTTATAAGCTTATTTGTAATCTTTTCAATTATAATATAGCACAATAGCCATGGTAAGCCCTTCCACAATCCCCGCCGAAAAGCATCGGGTAAAACATCTCCCAGAAAAGCTAAAAACCATCTCTTTGGAGCGCTTCCCATTACTTTAATTCCATTTAATGAATGTAGTAATATTAAAATTTAGAAAGAGGCACTACTTTAAATTTATGAATCCATCCAGCAAATTCGATAAAGTTTTCCATCATCCTGTATGTTGCCAGATTTCCCTTACCAAGTCTTTAAATTTAATTAAATATACTTTCGACTAAACCACGTCCCATCGTCTGCAGAGAAGCTTAATTTTATGCCTACTTCGGGAGGCCGGAATCCAACAATGTTTCTGCAGCAGGAGTAGATGAATAATTTAAAATTCAAATGAATCAAAAGCTTAGCGTTCGTGCTTGCTTTTCTTGGACGGTAGTAAGAAAATTAACTAATTAATATGAAATCACGCCCGAAATTAGAATTTGTTTAGAACGGGAGAAAATCGGCCAGACTCCTAGCTGTTAATTATCGTTGCCAGATTCCTTAATGTATCTGTCAGTTGCGCTGTAGTCTCAATTAATCAAGGAAGGTTTCGCAGTCGTTTGCGATTCCAAGTGAAATACAAATTCGATTTGCATTTGTTAATGTTAGGGTTGGAAGGCCTTTGCTTGTGATTATTATTAAACATTTAAGCGCCAGGGGGCGCTGTGAATTAGAAATTTATTTATGGGGGGAGAAAAATCACGTCTTGAGAATTAAATACCTTTATATTGGGAACTTGTTACTTCACACACAGTCTGTCTCTCCTCCAAACGATAAGAATTTCCCGTCCAATCAAAAACGCGAATTAATTTATTCGAGTTAAAATATAATTATCTCCATACATGAATACAAGAATCATTTCCTTGTGTCGTAATATTTTCGCTATAATTAATATATTAATTGCTCGCCTCCTTGCTTTATTTGCCCATGATGTTACTGGAACACCCCCTAAAATTCTCAGTGTAAGTATACTAAAATCGTATTAAAAGTTCCATTTGTGATTCCCTGCACAGAAAATCATTTTATAATCGGACATTGCCTTTGTTTCTTGGAATTTTATTAGATCTCGAATACAGATTCTCAGACTGTTTTGACTGACGATGCTTTTGAAAATAATATAAAAGATTTTAAGTAGCAATATTTATCGTTTAGAGCGTTAAATAATATTGCATTTTATGAGGAACAGACTCATTTATTTTGACGCAATGAGCTTAACGGACAGCCATTATCATGGAATATTGATCGGAAACTTCATAACTGTCTATGACATGCAAGGTAACTTATATTTAGCTGACCATTACCATTATTATATTCAGACATATTTATATAATGTCACTTAGTATCAAATGATATGTAATATATTTTGAAATAATTAATATAAAGCAATATATGCTGTGATAAACGAATAAACTTAATACCTTATAAAAAATAATAAATAACTAAAAGCTAATGAAATGAATGATAAGAAAGAATTAATTATTAGAAAGAATATATTAAGAATTTAAATTAGAAAATATAGTTAAACCAAATATTGAATACAATCTATTGTATTAGAATTAATAACTTTAAAGGAGATAATAATACAAAATACATCTTCTTATATTAATAACATATAATAATGATACTAAATTAAAAACTATAATTCAAAATAAATGCGCAATAAAGTATAATAACACTAAAATAATATTACGTATCATAACCATAGCAGTAATTTTATAAATCAGATGAAAGCAATCAGTATTAAATTTAATTTTTAATAACCATTCTAGAAATTGTTGTACAATTTGATGTTTTCATTTACTAAAACAGAAATGTTTGTTATAAAGTTTAGAATTTTAAAAATTGCTTTCGATTTGAAAATTAAATTTAATCTATTACATTTTGTAATAATGTCATATCTAAACAAATAAATTTACTAGGAAATAGAATAATAGCAGACCTTGTAAGGAGTTTTAAATTAATTAATAGCTAAATTAAATGATTTCATAATTGCTTTGTGATTTATATGCGGAAATAAAATTCAAAATAGATTAATTATAATAGATACTACAGTATGTTCTAAATATTATATTTTTTAATTCTTATGTTCTAATTTAACTTTTAAAGAAATGCCGAAAATTAAACAATTGTTTTACGTAATGATTTCACTCTTATTAAATATAATTTGACTGGAAAATCAGTACTGATAAATTCATTAAAAACAATTTTGTAATTCATTTTCCAAGGAACTCATAACTAATTTCACCAATTACAATTTTCCATTTTGCAAACTGCAAACATTTTATTCTTCGAAATGGCGTTTAAATTAGGTTATTACAAGAATTTATGCCCTACATTTCATTAAAATAAAAAAAGTGAGTTTTCCTTATTACGATATAATTATTTAAATCTTATTTTTTTAATGAAGTAACTATTTGCGTTATAGTCGGGAACAATTTAATTAAAATTGTACAAATTTTAAGCAAATGGCCATTTATCCCAATGAAATATCTTTCTATAAAATTGCGATAAAAAAAAATAATTTTGTCATAAATTAGTTCATTTCGCTTTCACATTATGATCTTAGAACACAAATCTTTTCACATCACCGAAATTCTTATATTTTATTTAAATAACTTAAAAACGAATTGAGCTAGACATTTGGCTTCACATTATAAATTGATTGACCCCATAAAATCAGATTACGATTGAAGCTATTAAAAATTCAAACGATAATAAAAGGATGAAGAACTTTCCAGAGGGCGCCACACTAAATATGATTCTGCCGCCATATTTACTGCCTATTTATTTTAAATATCAAAGTTTTCGTTTTATGTTCGAAACGACATTCGAAGAATCAGAATAAGATTTTATCGCATCTTAAAAATAAGAGTAAGGGAAGATAAATTCAAAACTCATCACAGTATTTATTGTTACGAAATAGTATTTTTAATATTTTAAATTGCGTAAAGCTTTTCGTCAATTTTTCCATTAGTTTTAACGAGATATTAATGTATTGATGAGTTTTCGTTCCTTTACTGAGTGCGGAGAAAGGGATAAAGGAAAGTAATAGCTGTTGGACCCATTTATCATTATTATTGGGGAGTTATCATCGATCATCTTTATTTATTTTTGTGCTCACATTGATTAAAATAGTTATAAGAGAAATGACATTAATTTTATTGCATATTTCATTTTGACCACAACAATCTATATCTTGGAGAGTTTTACTTGTAGAATTGAAAGTGAAAAAGTAATTTTTATGATGGATTTAAATATTCTTACTGGTTTAAAGTTCATTTTATATATAATTTATAACTGATTTAGTTTTAATCGTATTATTATCAGTTCATATGAAATTTTAATTCTGTCAAAAAAGGTGAGTAAAAAAAGATAGAAAAATATCATTTATTTTAAACAGTAAACAATAATATTAAATATGTCAATTTTATTAATATGCAATATAAGATCACTGAAAATGATTCTATGTCATATAATATATTTATATATACTTTTGAAAACGACATTTAAAATAGAGTATTAATATTAGTTTGGGAAAAAAGTAATCCATTATTTTTTCGGTAGACGTCTGTAGTGATCGATATCTCGTGAGGTATCTATCAAACAATTTCAGATTTATGCTCATTGGAAAGGTGAAATTTGACATTAAAATATCCTCTTGCGGTTTTTTGTTTGATTCATTCACTTACGAGTACAAGGTTTTAAAAATGGAAGACAACAAACAGAAAATTCGATACATTTTCGTTTTTCTCTTGTAACGGCGAAAAAGATAGCCGGGTGGCTAAAATTGTGAAAGGTGTTTATCGTCCTACATAAGACTGTAACAACCAGTTACGTACAATTTTTGTTTTGTCGATTCCGTTTGGGTATTTTTGATGTTAGAGATGCACCTCGCATGTGGATACAGCATCGTCGAAAATGTCTATAAAATATCAAAAATTATCGAAGTTAACCGCATGTCAGCAGTCGTAACGCGCAAGACCTAAAAATCTACATGAAAGCTGTTTTAAACCTTTTTACAAAGCGAATCTAAAAGAAGTTACATAAAGTTCACGTAAAAATAATGGATTTCTGTTTCCCCAAACTAATATAATATATTTATATATACTTTTAAAAATGACATTTAAAATAGGGTATTTATATTAAAAAATTAGAGTGACAAATAATATTTTGGTAATAAATTAACAGCAAAATAAAAAAAAATGTATTAATAATTTATAATGGTTTTTACAGTTATAATCATTATATTTTCACAATATGCTGATTATTAAAAACAAATGAAAACTGAGTAAATTGATTCATCTAATCTTGTGGACACCAGAGGGAGAAGTAAAATACGCACAAAGATACAGTAACGACTCCACACCAAATTGCGGTTCAGTTGGAAAAGTGAAGCAGTGTACCCTATATTGTCACAGCCTAGCTAGCACAAGACACCAACAAATAAATGTGACTTTTTGTTACAATAATGTTTTCATTTAGTGAATAAAAAAATAAAAAATAATAATTGTGAAACATAAGAGACTTTCTAGCAAAATATATAATTAGAAAAAAAAGTTTTATTTATAACATTTTCACGTATATCACAGTATATTCCAAGAAGTTCAAAATCGTTTTTCATATATTAAACACGTTAATGACATTAAATATTTCGCCTAACAAAAGACTCTTTTTTCAGAAATAATTAAATTTAAAAGTTTCCTTTATTTTTAAACGTCATCACAGTACTTATCGCACAGAATACATTTTCCACCACCTTTTCTTATACCTCAACACAATTTCATGAATAATAACCAGGTTATATATTCTTTTTATATATCGCAAAACTGGAAAAAAAAATTCATAGACTTTATCCGCATTGTTACAAAGCAATAAATTCTCGTAATAAAAATCAACCCTCATAAAATGCAAATTTTTTTCCTTTTTTTTTCTCATTAAAAGCTGTGTTTACGGGAATACTTTGAATCATGGGAAAAGAAATGACAATAAAAAAGTATTAAACAGAAAGAAAAAAAAATAAAGACCACACACAATACTTAATTCAATTCTTCTTCTGAAAAAAAAAAAAAACTGCGTATTTGAAAAATAATCTTCCGAAAAAAAAAAAGAAAGAATATTATATTATATTATTCAAACATAATTGCGAAGCCGGTTGTATCTCATATTTATATTATTTTCCCATTTTTCTTATTATGTTATAAACACAATGGGCAATTCCGTTGCTTGAATGCGGGAACGGCCTTGAATTTCTTCACTTCTTTTCATTCTTGTTGAGTTGCAGTTTGATTTCTTTATGGCCAAACGATAATAACACATCAGTTTAGAAATTTATTTGCTGATATTTAATACAGAACATTAAGAATTAACTTCAAAAAAAGATGTCTGGATCTTTTCATACACGATGGGGTAGAGGAGGGGAGGGAGATTTATATATTCCTTTTTAATTTAAAAGTCGTAAAATATCTGGTTAATATTTTGTACAAATTTGATAAAGGGAATTTTTTTTTCATCCATTGTTGATTTTGGCCATTAGTAATGGGTATAATTTAGAAATAAATGATATTTATGGAAGATTGAGTTTTTATTTCCTTTCAAAACAATAAAAGGATATTTTTTTTCAGAAAAATTAGAATCTTTAATAAAAGAAAATGATGAAATGAAAGTTATTTCTTTATATGTATAATAAAATTCCACTTATAGATCTATAAAAAATATTAAGTTATCTAAGTAATTATTTACAGTACTAAATTTAAAATATACAGAACATTAACTGTATTAAATAAAATTAAAAAATCTTGAAAAGATGATTAAATTTACAAAAAAAAAAAAAAAAAAAAAAAGTTTACAATGCTTCACAGTAGCAATGGTGGATTTCAAATTATTTTTAAATTAAATTGAAAAAAATTTTAAATTATATTAAAAATAATTTTTTAAATTAGATTATTTCATAAGATATCTATCGTAAGCGGAAATTATATTTTTGAGTCTGATTTTTACGATAAGTCTAAATCTGCAATAAAAATGAAAGTATATATAGCATAGTTTTTTTAAAATACTAAACTATATCTATGGAAAATTAAGTTGTAAATTTTACTGAATTATAAAAACATTACTAGAAAATTAATTATAAAACATATAAGAATTTAAATATTATTTAATATTAAAATTCCAAAATTATAATTAAAGAAAACGCTTAACATAAGCTTAGGAATGTAAGCATTTCAACATTAAAATTTCCTGTAACATTATACAATGAGCTTCTTAAGATAATGCAATAACAGTTAAGGCTGCAGTTAACACTCCCTGAGTATCTGATTTTTAACAAGTTAATTTTTGTCTACTAATAGAAGCATTTTATTTAAAAAAAAACTATCATATAACAATGGGTAAAAATATTAAATAATGTATGGTGTAGTACAGTAATGATTTGAAAATTAAGTAAGAAATCAAAGCAATAGGGTTAATTGCACAAAAGTCACTTAAATACCACGAAAGATATTACGAATATATACTTAAAGAGGACTGGGCAGATTTTTTAACGATCCTTTACTGAGATATGGAACTTAAGCAATGTAACCTAAAAAATTACTTTCAAAAAATAATCACAAAATGTCGCAACTGTTTCAAAAAAGTGTAAATTAAAAAAAAAAAAAGCTTTTCTTGTTGTTTGTTATAATTAAAAAACATTCAGCATATATCTTATTTATTTCATTTATAACAACAAAAAAATATAAAAAGATAAATTGTAGTCGCAATTTTCTAATGAAAGCACATAACAAGATATTAAAAAATTTCTATGTCAAAAATCAAGCTACATATTTAACCCTATTTTTTTTTCAATAAAACTAATCCAAATTTTAAACCTGATTTTAAATAATCACAAAAAGTAAAGTGTAGTAAAATCTTTGTAGAATGCGTGTACCAAATTTTAAGTACCTATCTTAATCAGATTTCGAGTTATATCAATTTGAATCTAGAAAATAAATTCTTCTAACTTATATTTGTAGAATAATCTAAACTTTCATAAAAGAAATTTTTCTGTGGTTAAATATATTCTTTTAGTTTTATTATATTCGTTACAAAATAATTAACTTTTTCATTCATGTTAAGAAACATTTTGAAAAATGGATAAAATGCAGTTCCGATATTTTTATTCATTAATTATTTTCCTGATAATTAAAACAAATACTTTTAGAAATCTATTAATTTACTTCAAAAGCAAATCATATTTAATATGGTTTTTTGTGTGTTTCCACAGTAAAATAGATGATTGGATTTTAAAATTTTTGTCTGTAATTTATAGTTTGTCTTAAGCAGTATATCAAACATAAAATCCATATATATCAGATGCAAAGAAATTGTTCAACAATAAATTAAGTCCACGATAAGAGTATGCCATATGGACAATACCCTCAACAATGCATCTGTCAATTAAATAGAAATTTTTTGGTTTTTTTCCGATCGCTTGAAACTAAGAGCAAACGATTTTTAGTTCCATGTCGTTGTAACTACTGTTAACTATGCAACTATAAATAGTTATAAACTATTTTAAAGTAAATTACTAAAATATACGATTTACGGCAAATTTTATTTTTGACTCTGATATTTAGTTTGGAAGATTTAATAAAGCCTCTTCCCTTTTATTTATTAAGATTAGTCCCAATAACGATTCTTCTTTTTCGAACGCCTGTTTCTGACATTCCACCATTTTTTATAAGGGTTCTTCCATTTTGAACGCAGTAGAATTCATTTCCTTCCTTAACGTGATGCGAATTAGTTGTAGTTTTTTTTTTTCCTTTCTCTTACCTCCCCCCTCTCTTTTTATTATTTTTTTTTATTTTATTCCATTTCTGCGAACGTAATTTGAGGCCGAGCTCCATTTATTTTATTGGAAGTTTCTTCGAGCGGCAATAATAACTACGTTTAAAGATTTATGGTCTTGTATAATTTTTATCTCTCTCCTCCCCCCCCCCCCTACTCCACGTTATGTTATAAAACCCTGAGTTATAGTGAGTTTTAGATTATAAAAGCCATTCGGTCGATTATACAGCCGAGAATTACTTAAGGGACAGTGAGGGAGGGGGATTGTTTGGGGAGGTTTGTTGGAAATTTATAGTGTTATTTTACTTAAAATGAATTAAGCCCGAAGAATCTTCCATATATTTGCAGTCATTATGTTCCCGGGATGGAACTCGAAATATTGTTGAGAAAAGTAATTTTTCGTGCACATTTTAACGAATTTCTGAGTCAAATATTCCAGTAAACGGTGTGCGAAATCTATAATCATGTTACAAACGGCCGACGTTGTAAAATGTTGGAGTGATTATGAAAATGTAAAAAATAATTCGGTGCCTGCAATAATGCAAAAAATATTTTACTTTAAAATATTATTTCATTAAATAAGATAACACAGTTAGAAATTACAATCAAAATAATAAATTGCATTTTTATAATTTATCAAATATTGATGTACTTTTAAAAAATTTTGTTCGTTTCAATATGTACATATTTTCGTAAGATTATATTTCTGGAATTCGTGTGGATGATCAATTATTCATTCACACTATGAAGCTATTTCTATATTGAAATAATTTAATTTTTTAAATGTTTCTTTTGAAGGTTCACCACAGGTTAGGAATACGAGTACACTCTTCACATTCAAAATTCCCAAGTTCGATCCTTGTTAAATTACAGGAAATAGAAGTTAGGTTGTATCAGAGAGTTGGGAGTTTTCATTATTCAATTTTCATTATTTCAATTTTTTTCATTATTTCATAATGAAGTTGATATAGCCAACACTTACATGTGTATATGACAATTTTGAATGTTATCAAAGGCTTAGTAGAATTTTTTCAAAGGATGTATCAAAGTATCAAAGGCTTAGAAGAAAGACATTTGTAGTATACTGAAATGTTTCATAAATGCCCATTTTAGTGCCAAGTAAGTC
Source organism: Latrodectus geometricus (assembly GCA_026290005.1). Classification (NCBI taxonomy): domain Eukaryota; kingdom Metazoa; phylum Arthropoda; class Arachnida; order Araneae; family Theridiidae; genus Latrodectus; species Latrodectus geometricus. The sequence goes on along the minus strand of JAPDSC010098189.1, from coordinate 4,699 downwards.
TAAAATCATAATTGTTGAAAAAGTGCATCAGATAATTTTGAAATTTTTTAGAGTATAACAAATTATTTAACACAAAAAAATAAATAAAGAAATTCAACAATCACTTTATGGTTAAAAATATTTAAATCGTCCTTGCCGATTTAAACTAACCATATAGTAGATGTTATGATTTATTTAATGCTTGCATAAGTAATCAAATATTAATATTTAATGTGCTTTACATGCTACAGGAAATAAATCTATCTTTACTAAATGATTAACAAGTATTTATTTTTAATAGCGGTATCAAGAGAGACAAATCTTCAATAATATATAAAATAACTTATCCCACTAAGATATTGGCCAACATTTTCCTTCCAACTGCTCACTGAAAAGCTCATCCCATGAGTAAAATAAAGCGACGTACACAAGATTTCAACTGTAGCGAAAGAAACCACTTTACGGTTAAAAATGAAAATAGTATTATGGTTCGCCAAACGAAACATTAATATTTAGATCGTTGATAATTTTAAATATTTTTCTAAAATTTATTTATTGAAACTTTCATCCTCTTTTCTCCAGATGATATTTTGGTGAATTTTTTACTGATACATTACATAATCCGAATTGGGATATTATTTCCATAAGATTATATTGATGTAGACCCGTTTAAATAAGTGTGGATTTAACTCTTGTATGTGGTAAACTACGATAAAATCTACAATAGATGAATAAGTAGCTAAATGATGTGGTTGTACATTCGAACATAAACACACACATACGATATAATACTTATAATTCAATTTATTGAACAATAAGTATTATTGTACGTATTTAATAAATATATATGGTACCATCAGTAAATATTTCGTAATTTTGAAACACAGTCAAAAGACGTGGTCGAGACCCGAGTTAGCATCTCTCTCTTCACACAACACAAGAGGAAGCCCATTATGCCAATAATATTCATAAATCTTTTCAGAATGGCAATCTTTGATTGTTTCAAAAAAGAATAAACAAAATCGATTCACAAACCAATTCCCATTGTTGCTCAGTTCCGGGATCAAACTCGTGAACTTTCTTTATGAGAACCATTATTAGACCATTTGGCCATTAAAAGTAACTTTACTGCAAATGAATCACATTTTTCGTTCAAATTCTGATTTTAACAAAAACTAGATGTTTTTGTTAAAATCAGAATTTTAATTCATTCGTCAAATATCAATGACATATACATTTAATTTTAAATATTTACAATTTTAAATTAATATCTGCATCTGTAATAATCACATAACTTTAATCATAAAGTTAACCGTGACCATCTCAAGCGATTGGACGATTATTTTGTCACTGCTCAGTAACCAGACGACTGCTTAGTGCAAAATACAGAGCAGGGAGAAAACATCTAATCCCGAGCAAATGTTTCGGAAACAGCCCTAACCGAATAAAGTATTTAACAAGTGCTGCGCGCCGCTCTAATGAAACAAAATTGAGTGGTATAACAGCATCCCAGGAAGGGATAGGAAATCGGAAATAAAAAGGGAAAACTAATTCTCCCGGAAAAACCTATCGATGGAAGAAAGAGGATGGGGGATCAGATCCTTTCCCTTCCCCCCTCAATTCCTTCGGGAACAAGAACGAAGTGACCGCCGCAGACCATGAATGTCATATGAGACCCAATTTAAGGCCTATAGGGCCCCGAACAACAGATAGGTTTACTATCCTGGCTCCATGATTACTTTTTTATAGGGAGGGGGGAGGAGAAACGACTGCGATGCTTTTCCTGATTTTAGATCGTCAATCGTCGTCTACATTGACAGGGATAAAATATTTATGAATATTCAATACTGATGAGGAAAGAAAAAATTAGAAAAAATAAATCGAAACCACACCACACTTCAAAATCTATGCCACTGTGAAACGCTTATAAATTTGGATTGAACTTATAGCCTCGGTTTTATAAATCGTTTTCCAAATAATAAATCGTTTCCAAAATATTGTTTTTTTTAAATTAAAAAAAAAGTAACATGAATAACATTAGAAAGCAAACGAATTAAAATAATAAGCCACGCAAATATTCGATTTAAAAAAAATTAATATTGTCTAGCATAATTCATATAAAAACAAGGAAGACAGAGTGAATTTTGATCTATAAATTTAACTAATGCTAGAGAAAAAAAAATCATTCATTTATTTAGCGAATAAAATGTTATTTTCAACGATTTTTTCAACCCATAATTAATTTAAAGCTGCAAATAATTTTAAAAAAAAATTTAAATTTTTTTCAAATATTCAATTTTTGTTGAAAAAATAATTTTTTTTAATTCCTTAACACAAAAACGATTTTTTTCAAAAATTTTAGTTAGGGAAATTTAAAATCAAGCATTTACAAACAAATTACATTTAAAAATAATCAAATTTGATTGTTAACAATTGGATTTAAGACAAAAAGAAAATAGCTTTTCAGAGTTTATTTCATTTATAATTCGGTTTACTAATTCAAACAGGTGAGATATGACCTACGATATCATTTAATTATGTACTAAAACGTTCCTCGTGATAGTTCCTTTAATTTTATGTCTCACTCCTATGACGAGGTCGACGCCTGAGCTGATGCATCCTACTTATTAAATGAACACCTTAAATTAGTATACAAGGCAGTCGTAAAATTTTTGTATAATAAGATCAAGTCATTTCCATTTTCAAAAAAAAAAAAAAAAATTATACTCCCATTTAAGTTTGGGAATTTGAACTCCAATAAACATTCCAAAATTATTTTGCGATATAAAATTAGCTTTTAAACCTTTCACCATAAATCGAAAGATATTCTATTTTCACGGAATTTGTTGAGTAGACAACGTACAGTATTTATCTTTTAAGATTTCACAAACTGCCAAGAATTTTAAGTAATTTTTTTTTCTAAATATCTCGTAAATTATTTTGCAGAGTAGTTAAAGCTGTAACATACACACGTCATTATTAACGATAACAAACTCTCTCGTCGTTATTTATAACATGGTGTTCCTTAAACTTGTCACTTTTAGAAACTTTCATTTATTTTTTTCTAGTCTTAAAAGATTTTCGAAAAACACTCGGCTTATCAGTTACTTTTTTTTTTCTTGCTATGAGCAATAAAATGTATGCATCTGTCACATTTCTGGAATGAAATCAAGTTTCAATAGAGAAATTCGAACAAATAACTTTTCTTACCTAATTAACTACAGCAGCTTTTAAAGATTATTCTTCATTAACAAAATTGAAATGAAATATGTAGTAAAATTAATGTGATTTTCTATTTAAGCCAAGCCAAGATTATATCCTATATTACATACTTTATAAGCAATATCGGCATAAGTAAAATATGTTTAGGGTTGCTATGCAATTCCATCGCCAAGTTGGCGATATATACCATGGTAGCCAAGAGTAAATAAGAAACTACTAAAATAAGATATATTTTATAAAGGATTTTCATTCAATGGATAAAAAGTAAGCAGTCCTTTATAAGAATTTATTATTTTAATATTTTTGTAATTTGAGATAAAATAGATTATTTAAAAATTGCAGATGTCACTATAAAATTATGTTATTAAGGAAAAAAGAAAAACTTCTAGAATTAATATTTTAGCATTTTTAGTCAATATTTTCAAAAAAGTCTTACTAAATAAACTGTAAAATAATAATTTTTTAATGTTATTACTGAATCAGAATTTACGTATCATTCAGATTGTTGCATCTGACTAAGTATTGAACCTATGGTAACTTACATAGGCTATTTGTGTACATTGCATATGATTGGCACAAAAATAACATCTATGGAATTTTCTATTTTTGCATCCCAATTCATATAGAGATGAATAATACTCCATCTACAACAATCTTGACTGAAAAATAAATAAACTTATATAAAATTTAAATTAACAAAATCTAAAAATGATGGAACAAAATATAGTACATCTAAAGGCATCTAATTATGTTGCATCCGTGTACTTTCCTGAACCTAGCCCAGAATTAGGTTGTACCAGTTAGATACAATCAACCCCTCAAAAGTATCATTTCACTTGGAGGACATTGCGACTAGGATTAATTTTAACTAACCTAGCCATCTTCAATGAACATGACTGAACTTCAGTTAAATTGGGACTCAAACTCACTAACTTTAAATAATGGGTTCGTTAAATGAGCCTGAAATTTTTTACTTAGAGTTAAAATTTAGTTTCTATAGTTATAGACTTGAAAATCTTTAACCCATGTACATAAGTTTAAAAAGAAATGCACTTAAAAATAACATACAAGTGGAATTAAAGCAATACAAGATTCTCAATTACAGGACTTTCTTTCACGATAAAACTTATTATAAAAAACGCAGCTAATATTTTTCAGAATAAAATTTTAAGAAACTTGTTTCACTTTATTTTTAAGCCTTTGGTAATAACAGTATTTCAAAAAATATAGCCTTGTAAAATAGTTTCTGATTTATGTATTACTTTATAATACACTATCTCTTACATATACATTTACCAATTGTTTGCTATTTTTTCTACATTGTGCCAAGTTTGAGTAAAGAATGTTGAGAAACAATGAATTTTTTTTGGACTTAATGTCATAAAATAACAGATGACATGTTTGTGATGCCAATAAAACACCATCATAGGTTACATAATTTATGACACCATTTTCTTGAGTTTGACATAGCATTTTGATTTTTTATTGGAAAATTCTC